>JADBJO010020342.1:0-22500 GCA_016801955.1 Conus betulinus
CCCCCCCCTCCCTTGTTCTTCCACACGTTTCTTTCCCACTCCACCCCTTTCTTCCACCCTTTTCCCATTGAGGGGCAATCATTTCGCCTGTTGCTTGAATATCCATTCAGGGATGCCGAGGGAGAACAAAAGAATGGAAAGTGTGATGTCCAGGTTCTGAGCTGTGCAATACCCAGCTTTGTCAGTGGCTCAGTGGCGTTGCGTGTCTTTTTTGCAGATTCCCCTATCGACAAAAATTCCCATACAAGAGTATGTAGGCATTAGGAAGAGAACTTACAAACTTTGATATCAACAAATGTTGTACTGGTTTAAATGATAGAAACGGTGCTAATTATTTTAAATTTCTCTGAACACGACATCTTCATCAAATTTTGTTCCCACAGACATACATAAAATAAGCCTTAATGTTTACATTTTCTTTCCTCTTTTCTGGCCTGGTCTCGAACAATATCCAAATGCAGAGGCTGAACATGCACACCATCAACATTAGATTCATATTTCAAACACTATTTTGATGACACGCCCATACCCTCTCCCACAACTACCATTATAACATTATGGAAACTGTGCTAAAATGGCACTATTGCAATACTATCCATCTCATCGACATAACTGTATCAACACGAATGTTTTCTTCAAGTGCGAACCAAGAGTGTCACATGTTCCATGTTATCTTCCTTCAATTTGGTTTGTGGTCCCTTCTTTTCCGGAACCACTTGTCTACACCTAATTTACTCCCCGTTCCTTGCGCTCCTCCATTTGCTTCTCCCTCAATGACTTCTTGTCCTACATCATACTGTTACTCTTTTTTTCGCTCTTGACTCTCCTCTCTGCTTCTCTCAAATCTCTTCTTATTTCCATCTCATCCTTTCCTCTATTCCTCCGGTTTTCTTCACCCTCTCTCTCTCTCTCTCTCCAGATCTTCCTCTCAATCTCTCATCTCGCTCCTCAAGCTCTCTCTTCAAAACCCTCTCTCTCTCCCCCTCTCTACCTGTTTCTGCATGATCTTCGTCCGTTCCCTTCATCTCTCTTTCTTCATTCATATCTGACAAGGCGTTTGCTTGCTCGTCATTTCATTTCAGAACTCAAATACTGTTTAAAAAATGGAGGTCCAACTTTCCGACTCGTCTTCAACCACTCGGCTGCCACTGTGTCTGCTGCCTGTGTGTCTGCTGCCACTGTGTCTGCTGCCACTGTGTCTGCCCTGGCTGCTGTGTGTCTGCTGCCTGTGTGTCTGCTGCCACTGTGTCCTGCTGCCTGTGTGTCTGCTGCCTGTACGTTTCCCCTTCACAGGAGACGAGCCTTCAGCCCTATGGCCATTGTTGATGTTGCACCTAGAAGACAGAGAAGAAATATTCTTGACAATTGCGAAGTCTTTTTTAATTAGCATCTTATCTATACCAACATGCATACAAAATTTAAAGCATATTGGGCCCAGATAAGAAGACATATTATGGTGACATGGTCTCTCATGAAAGGGCAGCTCAAAAGTGTTTTGGTTGTCAATCTTTTGTAAAGGCAGACATACATGGTAGCTAGCACTCGCATGATGCATAGTGTTTATTGTGTTTTTCCCTAGATCAGGGGAGGGAGGGGAAAGAAGGGGAGGGGAGAGGCCAATACACTTAAAGATACAGTACATTTAATGAGAGAATTGGGTGGATGGTACACAGAGGTGAAGAGTGACTGTTAATGTGCATTCACATTCACCATCATGACAAAAAAAAGACTCACTGCTTAACTTCAGACTGTAGTTTCCTGCAATTGCTACAGGAATCCAAATTTTAGCAAATCACATATCTGACTTTGATGATGAAATAGAATGTGATGCTTGACTTGAACATGGCAGGATAAGATCTTAAATTTTGAACAATTTTGCTTTAGCATTTCTACATACAGAAAGTGCCAGTCACATGAGGGTGATGCAAAACACAAGAAAGAAAAAAATTACCTGAAACAGATTGTTATGCATGTAACAAATTGATCCTCACCCAGTTAGAGTGTGGTGTGTGTGTGTGTGTGTGTGTGTGTGTGTGTGTGTGTGTGTGTGTGTGTGTGTGTGTGCCAAATTTGGGAGAAATAATACACTTACCCAATGTGTGATGGACTTCTTCCATTTGGGAGGATGGACTGACTCCAGATGTGAAAGGCGCATCTGAAACAAACAATTCATGCCAACAGTAAGAAACAGGAAGCTCTGTAACAGTCAAAATACTTGAATGTGCATATGTCTGAAAAGAAGATAGGGTACAGCATTGATGATGGAATGGACAGAACTCTGAGCGTGTTGATCTAGCCTTTTTACTGTCTAGTCCTCCAAACAAAGCGGTAGCATAATCGTGGGAGCACTTTCCTATAACACAGTTTCGTACCATGTATAACATCCCCCCGGCCCTCTTTCTTTCAGCAGAGGATCTAATTTTAATAATATTGACACGATCAAACGCAAAATGAAAATAACTTTGTTCTTGAACACAAACATTGTTACTCAACTAGCACATAACCTGTGCATATAAGAAATAAGGAAAACGAAAAGCAAAACAGTTTCCTTGTTTCGGTACTGTGGTGTGTGTGTGTGTGTGTGTGTGTGGTGTTGTGTCACTCTTCCCTGTTTCTCAGGGGCTTTTCTCACTTACCTGCCAGATCGCGTGGTGCGGCATGAGAGACGGCTCTGTACCGCGAGTATCTGATTGTCCAGGGGCACTTGGGGGAACGCGGAAGCTCTGGCTGCCTGCCGACTTGGATTTATCCGGAACCGGTATCTCCTTTCGTCCGCTGGCCTCTCGCTGTGTCAGTGCGTCTCGTGCCTCGGACGTGCCGGTACTTTCTTCTCCCCTGACGCGCTCTCGCATGTCGATCCTGTTCCGGCGGAACGTGCTGCCCGTGTACGTTCTGACGTTGTACGACCTGGGAGTGGAGGCCTTGTTCACCACCTGTCCTGGCTCCCATCTCTTGGTCTCCTTGTTCAAGACGCGAATGTCCTGTCCTGGGTAGAGTGGGGGCAGGTCACTGGAGGCAGGTTTGTCATAATTGACTTTCATAGTCTGTCACCTCTTGTCCAGTTGTAACTTGTACTGTTGATGGGAGCTTGGAGTCCACAGGGGAGGCTTGGAGGTTGAGCATTGTGAGCTGGAAACCTTTTCCTTCCCTGTCGCATTTCTTGATGGTCTTTTTGACCATTTGCAACTGGCGCTCGATGAATCCGTTTCTGGGGGACGAGGTGACGTGCTCGATGCCATATTTGTCCATGAGCGCCTTTGAAAGGTTGTCCTTCGTACTGTGACCTGTTGTCGCTAACGATCTGGTCGGGTCGGCCGAACATGGCGATGGCCTTCTCCACTTCTTCTGCGACGGCTTGGCTGGACGTGGTTCTCATCTGGGTCACAATGTTATACTTTGAGAAGTAGTCCGCAATCAGGAGGAAGTTGTGGCCTTCGATCTCATACAGGTCTGTTCCTAGTTTTTCTCCAAGGGCTGTTGGGAATGTCATGGAGGAGAAGGGCTCACAGTGGTTTTGTGCTCGCGAATTCCTGGCATGTTGTGCATGACCTGACTGCTTGCTCAATGTCTCTGGAGATGTTTGGCCAGTATGCACATTCTTTGGCTTGCGTCTTCTCGAGGCCTTGGTGATTGATGGAGTTGCCTCAGCACGTCCTGCCGGAGAGCCTCGGGTATGATGTCTTCCTGCCCTTTGAAGATGATTCCATCCTCGATTGCGAGCTTGTCTATGAATGGCCAGTATGGTCTGACGTTTGTTGGAAGTGCTTTGATGTTGTCCAGCCACCCGTGAACTATGGTCTCTATCAGGCTGTTCAGCACGGGGGTCAGTCTTGGTGGCTTCGCTCAGCTGATACTGCTTCTTGGGTGTGAAGCTGATGAAGTTGTACTGATAGAAGCCAATCTCATCCTCACAGAGGTCTAGGCCATCCACACGGAGGTCGAGGTCAATGGATGTCTTGTTCATCTGGGACAGAAGTCTCGACAGTGTGTCTGCGAGGGTCATGATTTCCCGCTGTGGTACTCCACCTCGTAGTCATACCCCTGGATTTTTTGTAGCATGCGCTGGAGACGTGGTGGGGCTTTGAGGAGAGGCTTCTGCACAATCGTCTCAAGTGTTTTGTGATCCATGGTCACCTTGAACAGCCTCCTGTAGAGGTATGTGTGGAATCGTGAAATTCGAAAGACCACAGCCAGCATCTCACGGTCGATGTTTGGGTAAATGCTCTGTGTGGAGTCAAGTGACCTGGATGCAAAGGCAACTGGGTATCCATCCTGAATGATGGCTGTGCCCAGTCCATTAGTCGAACTGTCGATTTCCAGCACTGTCCGTTTCTTTGAGTCAAAGAACTTGAGGTATGTAGTTGATGATACCAGCTTCTTGAAGTTGTTGAAGCAGCAGATGAGGTCTTCTGACATGATGAATGGGACGTCTTTTTTATACAGCTCTCTAAGCGGTTGCAACTCCTTGCTGAAGTTTGAGATGAACTTCAACAGATATGTCATCATGCCAAGGAATCTCTGTGATATGCGCAGTCCAAAGGGGAGTCGTTTCCAGCAATAACGACTAAAGGGCGTTCGAAACATGGTCAGCAGTTGGCTGTGCTTGTCGAGGTGGACTGACCAATACCCTGCCTTGGCGTCCATCTTGCTGAATGCTGACAATCCAGCAAACTTGGGGGTGATCTCCCCCAGCGTAGGAATTTTGTGGGGACATTGCTTCGAGGCTGCATTGAGCTTTCTGGGGATCAACACAGATGTGGAGAGAGCCGTCTTTTTTTTAAATGAGTAGGTTAGGCTTGAGCACCAGTCTGAGGGCTCTTTGACCTTATGGATGACTCCCTGCTCAACCATTTTCTCCAGCTCTGCTTTTAGCTGTTCTTCAAGGTGCACAGAGCATTTTCTTGGGGGATCGATGGAGGGTTCAGTTCCTGGTTTGATGTATAGCTGGTCTAGATCCTGGAAGTCACCAAGGGTGTGAAACTGGCCTGGGTAAGCCTGCTTTAGGCTTTCAACTGATCAAACGTCTGTTGTGCTGATTTCGCCGCAGTTGATAGGCACCAACTTCAACTTCTCACAGGTAGGTTATTCTTGAATAAGTTGTTAAGTTCTTCATGCATACTAGCCCTGGTCTAAATTATTTAATCGCGGAGTTGAAAAACACGTGAAATTCAGTATGAATATCAGAATGAAAGATTGCTGCAAACGTCACACATTAATTAAACATTCGAAGCAAAATCCTGGGGGTCGAGGGCGTCTGGTATAAAGCTTTTAACACGATGGACAGAGTGTGCAGTTGCTGTTGTGGAAAAGTTTTAGACTTGATCCGATATTAAGATTTTGTGTACACCTATTTGATATTCCGTGTTTTCCTCCCAGTTTATATTATGGATATCAATACAAGCATTTCACCACTAAACAGTACACTACATTGGCATGAAACCACAGCAAAGCAAACAAGATTGTAAATAAAGAAAATAAATGAAAAAAATACACAAGTAATAATTAAACAAATATATAAATAAATGAACTAATAGATGAATAAATAACCAAAGAAATAGAAACCAAAAATATACGAAAAAATAATAAGAGTAACTCAGTAAATCAAGTGAAGATTTAGTATAATTATCGTGTTTGTGGTAGTGGTGACTGTCTTCTGGTTTTGAGGAAGTCTGGCTTGTAGACAGACAAACTTTAACTAACCATAAGGGATGGATGTGAAAGCAGTGTGGCTTTGCGTGAGTCTGGCATTTAAATGGACAACTTTCACAGGCCATTGCCTCAACATCTAATCAGGCAAATCAAGCACTGAGTCAGATAATCCCCAGATAGCCTCCATCCTCATTATGATCTGGAAGGGTCCGGCCTAGATTTGTAATAGGTGAAATCTGACTTTCTGATGCATTATCCACAGTAAACCATCTTTTAAACCCTGATACACGCACGCAAGCATTTGCAGACACACACACACACACACACACACACACACACACACACACACACACACACACACACACACACACACACACTCTCACTCAATCACTCACACACACACACACACACACACACACACACACACACACACACACACACACACACACACACACACACACACACCAAGGGCTTCACACTCGCATCCGTGGGCTCTCTAATAAACACGCCTGCATTACCCCACTGATGAACACACATAAGCGCACACACGTCTACAGTATATGCTGGGGGCCCTGAGAGATTCAAAGTCTTATCTCGGTTGACATGTGTTTTGATCATTTGTGTCTGTTACTGGAAAGGCCCAGTATGAGTTTTGCCCAAATTCTAGGAGTCTTTGTAGTGTTGGCCTTGAGATCATTCCAATGTTTGGTTGGTGATGTTTCTTGCTCTTCCCGTAAGTTTGAATGTGCGGCCACTTCCTCTCTCTTATGTTTAGAGAGATGATAGATCTGAAAGGCAGTCTTTGATCTTGTTTGGTTCATAAACAACTTACTGAACTGGAGCAACAACAAGCAAATGCTTATGATGTGCTCAGTGTTGAAAAATTTTAACAACAAAAAAACACATCGGCGGATTGCATAAACAACATTGACACTTAAGACAGAAAGAAAATTTTGTGAATATCAAAAATGGGAAAATTTGTAGAAATCTTAATTTAAATTAAAAGACAGGAAAGAAGATAGAACAGATCAGTAGAGTCCAACAGCGATGCAAACAGACAATCTACACAACAAATACCATGATTTCTTTTCTGCGTTGGTTTTGCCTTCTGGCCTTTCTCAACAGTGTCTTCCAAGTTCTGGAGCGATGGCAATATGGTAGAGGTGTTTGAATTGTACTGGATACTTTCCCCATTCCTTTGTTTCCTTGGGTTCTGATACCTGATTCACGCGAGCTGTTTACTGTCTTCTGCGTGTCACATTCATAATTTCCAAGTCATAGCCCAGTGCCTTTTGTTTCCTTAACTACCACATGAAGTGGGTTTGGGGGATTTTCAAGCGCTGTGAAATTTGGCCTCATTTGTTCTAGCTTGTGTCTTGCCTGCATTAAAGGAAGGTCGAGCAGGTATCGCATAGATTCAACTGATGTATCCTTTTTTCTGTGTCCCATGTTCTGTGCCACCTCAGAGGCATTGCACCCACGCCGCTCATTCTGACACCCCATCCACAGCCACAGCCCAGTCAGTTCCATCGCAGCCCCGGCACCGGCAATCCACAGAGAGCAGTCAATGTCAAGTCGTCAGGTGGCAACCCACTGGAGGAGATACTGTACTGCTGCCGAGTCACTTTGGTGGTGTTTAGTGGTGCCTTTTCTGATCCAACATACGCAGGACACCACCTACTATGCCCCCTACAGAGATAATAATCGATTAGTCGCGGAGCCGGCGTGAGTGAGCGTGAGTCAGCTCTTCCTGTGGAGACTCGCCGATACCGGTGACCCTGACGGAACTAAACCAAGGCCACAGACGTGGAGAGGACATCGAAACCGAGGTCACCATGAGAACAGAGTATGTAGGGCTACAGAATTTGGGATTTTCTTTAATGCTGATCGATGAGAATAAGGAGACTCAGTGCTCTCGCGCGCGCGCGCGCGCAAACACACACACACACACACACACACACACACACACACACACACACACACACACACACACACACACACACACGTACACGTGCACGCACGCACGCACAATTATCACCACCTTCAGCACCAGTACCGGAAGTGCACGATTATGTGTGAGAACAGAGTGATCAAGGACATTTGGAAAAAAAGAAGAAATATTTGACCAAGTTAAATCAACACCTAGCTCAGACTAGCATAGACGATGAAATTACAGCATCTGAACTGGATGACACACTAAGAATAGTGCACCAGGTCCAGACAAAGTGCGGCATGCAGGTATCAAATACCTCTCAGATGAGGGCAGCGCCCAACTCTTCAGTCTCTACCAGGAAAATGTGTGTGTCGGTAGGTGTGCGTGCGTGAGTCTCTCTCTCTCTCTCTCTCTCTCTCTCTCTCTCTCTCTCTCTCTCTCTCTCTCTCTCTCTCTCTCTCTCTCTCTCTCTTAAACCTCTGTTCTTTTCTGGCGCAGACGTTGGAGAGAACTGTTACTTGACAGTTACATCTCGTGTTTTCCGAACTTCAGCCCAAAAAGTGTGTGTCAAAAACATGGAGGTCATCTGATCAGGTTGGAGACTGCCCAGGAGGTGAAGGCTTTCATGAAACTAATGTCCAGTTACCCAGGCCATGAAAGATTTTGGATCGGTATGACAACAACTGAATATACTAGAGGAGAGATGCATGTAGACCCAATGTAAAATTACATTTTGTTTACCTTAATGTTGACCCCCGTTAATCTTGGAGTGTTTAAAAGTTTAAATGATACCTTAAAGCAATATGTGTGTGTGTGTGTGTGTGTGTGTGTGTGTGTGTGTGTGTGTGTGTGTGTGTGTGTGTTGTTGTTGTTGTTGTTGTTGTTGTTGTTGTTGTTGATGTTGTTGTTTTTGCTGACGGTGCGTGGATAGTCTGCACACATTCTGAGGAATGTTTTGTTTGATGACAGTACTACATGGGATGCCCACTCTGAGCGAGCGAATTGTTCAACAATGTCTTCTGCTACAAGTTTAATTTAATGATGACTCATTGTTTTTCCCCTGACAACAAAAGGAACTTGTCTTGCTTTTTGAAATTCTGGTGAATCCTTACGAACATGCAGAGAACTTGTGTGTATTTTAATTTTTCAAATTCTCTCGCAAATTTTTTAATGTTCCAAGCACTTTCTCAAACAGTTTGGGACACCGCTTGCTGATGTCTTCTTTTGTAAATGCCTACTGCTCTTTTGATCCCTTTGATTCCTGAACGTATGGGCTGTCACAAAGGGTTGATATCTTGTCCATTCCCCTATGGAGAGACATGACGTGGGGAGGCTTATGGTCGTATTGTGGCTGATATCAGAATGATACTAGGATGATGAAGCACAGTATTCGTTCAGTTTTTTCGCCGATCACCTCAGTACCTGTAGACCTATCTCCATGAAAAAGCTGTTCCACCCATGCATGTTAGGTTTGTTCACTTTAGTCTCTTCATTTGTGTAGCATTTGCATCTCTCTCCAGTGTAGGCCCCAAGACAGCATCTCAGTCTTTTCCCGAGGATTTGGGATATCCTCTGTAAACTGATGCCACAATTCTTTCAGATTCAGCATGTCAGAGGTAATGAATGGACACCTCCTCCCCCCCTCCTTCCAAACTTATAATCAATCAGTATGCACGAATGCGCTCTGTACGTCTGCATACCGTACTTTCTCTAAATCTTCGATTCACAATTTGTGAACCATTGACATAATCTTGGGACTGGGGTTCGCTACGTCATCCAACAAACCTCGCAGTCACTGAGGTACTGCTCTATTTTTAAAAGCAAAAACTTGAATTCGTGAATATAGCAAAGACGACGAGCTCAGCACGCTTTAGTTCTTGTCTCCTTAATGTTCAATGCGCCGACAGGTTTCATTTATTGAATTTTGTCCTACTCATTTTGTATAATGGTCCGCATCTGTATTAATTGTGGTTGACAATGTACCTTTTCACGTTGATTCAATCTTGCGATAATTGATGCAGGATCAAGTTAATTCTACTCAAATGAAAGAGGACAACATGAGTGTGTGTGTGTGTGTGTGTGTGTGTGTGTGTGTGTGTGTGTGTGTGTGTGCGTGTGTGTGTGCGTGCGCGCGCTTGTGCGTGTGTGTGCGTGTGTGTGTGTGTGTGTGTGTGTGTGTGTGTTGTGTGTGTGTGTGTGTGTGTTAGATACAGAGAGAGAGAGAGAGAGAGAGAGAGAGAGAGAGAGTGTGTGTGTGTGTGTGTGTGTGTGTGTGTGTGTGTGTGTGTGTGTGATGATGATTCTGCACTTTGCGTTTATGTTTCTCATTTTACATCTCAGCGTCAGAGCAAATCTTGCAGGTACGCAAACACTTTTACGCTCTGACAGTGGTACTGTTGTTTTCTTCCTACATGGGATGTCCATGAATCAAGCGAATTTCTATGCACATTGTGTTTTTATTGGTCCGTTCGTTTGGTCCAAGTCGCTAGGGAAAGCTGTGGTACCTACAAAACTGGCTTTGTATGTGAACTTTGTTCTATGTCCAAACATCAAAACTTCACTACACCTGTAACGCTTCCTTCCCCAGATAGCTTGTCCACATTAAATCTTCATTTAGAAATATGTCCCATGCAGCACCTAACTCATGAATTACTGGCCTGTGATTTGAAAAGTGCAGTGCAGAGAACTGGAGAATACCAACACAAAGTACAGTGCGACTTGCAGTATGTCCAAAGGACTGTTACAGCCGTACTTTTATTGTGACCTATCTGGAGACTTCGTGCCTTACAATCTGGTGTGTGATTTTCGACAGGATTGTTTCGATGGACGTGACGAAGACTTCTGCGAGCATTCTGCCTGCAAGGGAGACATGATAGCCTGTGGACAGAGACAGGTTCGTGCTCTATGTGTGTATGAGATTCTGAGCCCTCTTCTTTCAGTTGTGTTCCGACAGATACCACTATGTCTCTGCGCCAAAAGGCATACCTTACTTAATATGACTCGTCACACTTAATCTTGCTTTTATTGTCTTACGCGCACATCTTGTCATTGGTCACATGCCGTTCACTGTAACCCACACATGTGACCCAGTCATAGTCCTTTTCCATTCCCCAGCTGGAGCAGTCCTTCTTTAGATTCCTGTTTATTCCATTTTAGTCTTAACTAACTTCTTCGTCCTTCTCCTTGACCTATCATTGTAATCTTGGGAAGATCTTACCAAAAGAAATATCATTCTAGGTTATGATTTGCATGCCAGGCTCTTCATGAAGGTTTGCATAGACATCACATAATCGTAATCAGTTAAAGACTAGTGCATGGGAGCACAACACAGAACAATACAGACACGCACCGTAACTTTTCTGAACTTGAAGGCGTTGAACAGATACAATATGAATGCTTACTCAGTTTTCATCACCTCAGTGGGTACACTTCACTATTTGTTGTTTAAAATATCTAGGTTGTCTGGAATATCTAGGCAATGCAGAGCAGATGATTGCAGCGGCAACAGACTAAGCGGACTGCCAAAGTCCAGATGACAGGACTACATAGACAATTCGATCCCACTGAGATTGCCGGTTTGCCGCATAAATTACTTTCTTGGAAGATGTGCTCTTCTTGTCCCCGAGCACTTCTGAGGCTGATAAAGGTGTGAGGAAGTGAAGGACGGAATAAGGAGAGAAGATGAAAAAGTCCTGCCATGAAGGGAAAGAGAACTCAGAACTCCGCAAACCTTTTTGTATTCGATTAAAGATTGGCATTTCAGGAGAGAGAGAGAGAGAGAGAGAGAGAGAGAGAGAGAGAGAGAGAGAGAGAGAGAGAGAGAGTTTACCAGATCACTAAACATGGAACAAACACAACATAAAAGCAACGCGTGTTGACAAGAAAGTTATTAATTGAGGAATTTGAGGCTGGAAATTTCTGCACAGATGATGTTCCGATGACATATCACACCATGATGGTCAGTGGACAGAGTGTTGACAAGAACAGTCGAATTAAGGAGACCGTCATCTGTGTAACACATCCACGAAGAGGTGACCACGATTGTACCTAAGCTCAGTCACTGACTGATTGTGATTAGACATGGTAATATATATCGAGTACTTTGGAAGTGCACACCTTTGCTGGTGATTCAAAATGAAAATAAGCTATCAACAATCAGTAGAGAGCGCGCCATATTCTAAACGGGCAAGGAACGATTTAATGAAATTGCTTTAGAAAGTTTATTTTTCTTCTTTTTTTGGTGGAGGACGGTACAGCAAGACGCACTTCCAAAGGAAGGTGGCAGTGACAGTGTCAACTGGGACGATTGAAAAGAACCATAGCCGAATGGGAAAGTGATAATGAGGGTGGTATGTGGGTAGAGTTTCACACAAGAAAGGCAAGACGTCCCACACCCCATCCCCACTCCCTCGCCACACAATGTACCAGTAACAAAAAGGGAAGGAAAGAAAGTAGGGGAGGCCGGCATACAGAGAAGGCTCTTCCTTGAATGGATATGAGAAGGATAGATTGATAGAACGATAGATGGGTAGATAGCTCGAGTGATAGACAGACAGTAGACAGAGAGAGACAGACAAACAGACAGACAGATAAATAGACAAAGAGATTTATGGAGAGAGAGAGAGAGATGGGGAGTTGGGTTGGAGTGATAGGGAGGGAGTGGGTGATGGAGGGAGGGGAGGTGTAGGCAGTTAGCGGGGGAGGATGACAGTAAGAGGTAAGAGGGAGGGATACAAAATGAGGGTGAGGGAACTTGATTGAGAGAGGGTGGGAGAGTCTGGGGTTAGGTAGGTGATAGAGGGTTGGGAAGCTAATATATGAACAGGGAGGTTCGCTATGAGGTGAAGACGATATATTGGTGATAGAGTGGGAGGGGTGAGCTTTTTTTTTTTGGGGGGGGGGGGGTGGGTGGTGGGGGTGGGGGTGGAGGGATGGGGGGATCTATAAAGAGGCGAAGAGAAAGATGATGTAGGCTTATATGATAAATTAAACTCGATTCTTATAACTTCAGTATCGTAGTATGTTTCATATTTCCACCTTTTGGTTACCCAAACCCTATTATGTTTGAAATCCAGTGATTGCCATGTGTTATGTTTAAGCCCCTCCCTTCTAAATTCAAAGAAAGCGAAAGATTTCTTCTTTACAACATAGAGCCTAATCTCGATGTAGGTCTCTTTGATAGACCGGGAACGTGCCGGGAAAAAAAAGCAGTGGTTGTACCAGTAGTAGTAGTAGTAAAATAATAATAATTATGAATTAGTAGTAGTAGTAATAAAGATAATAATTCATCATTGCTGTTATCATTATTATTAACGGTGTTGTTGCTGTTGCTGTTGTTATACTTGTTCTTATAATCATTATCAACATCTACACTTTCATCATTCGTACCATATGCAAAACGTTATTCCACATGTATTTCCTAAATTTCTATGCATCTGATATTTCTTAATTCTATCTTACTACATTGCCATTGTCAGTATCATTATTACCATTATCATTGTGTTATGATGTGATTGTGATGTCTATTGTAACTGTGAGTATATTTCTTGGATTCTAAGTTACTATCTTTCACATTTCTATATCCTTCATTTTTTTTTTCTCTCCCATCTTTTCTTCTTCTTCTTCTTCTTCTTCTTCTTCTTCTTCTCCTCCTCCTCCTCCTCCTCCTCCTCCTCCTCCTCCTCCTCTTCTTCTTCTTCTTCTTCTTCTTCTTCTTTTCTTGTATTACTGTGATGATGTTGAGGAGGAGAGGAGGAGGAGGAGGAGGAGGAGGATAATTGTTATTATTATTGTTGTTTGCTGCTGCTGCTTCTTCTTCTATACACATATCATTGTAACTGTCCTCTTATTCCTGTCTTGCCTCAGTTGTTATTATCACTACATTTATCATTATCATTACCATTATTGTGAGTATTATCTTCATACGATTGTACTACCATGCTGGTGATGATGATGACGATGATGATTATTACAGAATTATCACTTTATCCAGTATTGTCTCCCCTTTAACCTCAGTTCCACTCCATAGTTCTAGTCATTCAACCGAGATCAAATTTTGCTCCCAGCTCAAAGAGTAAGTGACTGTCTGTTCACTCTTCCTTTCCATCGTCTTCAGTTACTTGTCTTGCCTGAAGAAGACTCAGTTAACGAAACCTCGTTGTGTTTGTTTTGTAATTTGTTCGTTCCTTTTCTCCTGTTTTGTCTTTTACTCTTGTTTACAAATTAAATCGTAATTTCTGAGTGGATACCTAATTTGATTTTTAAAAGTTTTAACATCGAATATGAAAGCAGGCTTTACCATTGTCCATCAGTTTTCTATACAATAATTACACGGTTTACACTTGATACCTAGGATCTGTTTCTGCTGTTGTTGTGTTGTTGTTGTTGTTTGTTGTTGTTGTTGTGTTGTGTCTGTTCTAGTGTTGGTTAGAGTTTCTGAATTCACATAAAGACATATTCTTGTCTCTTTTCAGTGTGTAGTTGAGGGTAAACGATGTGACGGGTTCAAGGACTGCCTGACAAACTACGATGAGAGAAACTGTGACCACCCCATTACCTTTTACGAAATAAGCCCCCCCAGCTGTGGTCAATTTTGACAGACCTGGAGGGTTCACCATCACCCGTCTACCCGAAAACATGACACAGTGTCCAGGCACTCATTTTCAGTGCCACAATGATGGTTATTGTCTTCCTGTGTACGTCAGGTGTAATGACATGATTGACTGTCCGAGTCATGAAGACGAAGTTGACTGTGAGAATTACAATACCTGCCCTGGGTTTTATCGTTGTCGTGACAAACACAAAACAATTTGTTTGCATGTGGATCACCTGTGCGATGGAATTCCACACTGTCCACTGCATGACGATGAACTGGTGTGTGACTTTCATTTGTCCTGAATCATGTGTCTGTCATGGTTTGGCCTTCTCCTGCAACCGCACTTTTGCCAGCAGCTCTGTCCCACAGCTGCGCTACCTTGAAGCCTCTGGGAGTGGAATGCATATGAGTGACTTTGTTCATAACATCATGCTGATCCACCTGGGTGTACAGTCATGCGCACTGACAAGTTTAACAAAAGTCTTTTTACCCAATCTTCACAGTTTGGATCTCAGTGATAATCTGCTTCATTCTGTCAATTTCAGCTGCTTCTCAGGAATGAGTCAGTTGCGGATATTGAATCTGGCAGGTAACCCCATATCTAACAGAATTCTTTATGTTCAAAACCACAGTCCACATCCATCACTCCTAGTCTTTAATATATCCCGTGTCCAAGCAAATTCTCTGAACTTGAGCACATTGTCAGCTCTTATGCCGTACTTACAAATGTTAGACTTATCATGGAATGAAATGAAGCTACTGCAGGCAACACATCTTTTTCATAATATTCGCTCTCTGAATCTACAGGGTTGCCCTATCACTGATTTCACTCCAGACTGTCTGAAACACATGACAAAGCTGATGCATGTTGTAGCAGATAACTTCAAATTATGTTGTCCTGTTGTTTTACCAGAAAATTTTCGAGGCGAATGCTTGGCTCCATCTGATGAAATATCATCATGTGATAACTTGTTCAAATCGTTGCTTATCGTTGTGCTTTTGCGGTATTTTCTTTGCTTGCTGTTTCAGGAAACTTATGTGGTTTGGTCTATCGTATCTACTTTTGGTCAAAAACCTCCAAGACTGTTTTGGTATTCATTTTTCACCTATGTGCTTTCTGACTTTTTAATGGGAGTGTACTTAGTTTTCATCAGCGTGGCAGACTGGATTTATGCTGGAAGTTACATTTGGAATCAGGCTATATGGAAAACTAGTTCAGTTTGTTACATTGCTGGGTTCTTATTCTTGTTATCATCTGAAGTCTCAGCATTCCTGATTTGTTTCATTACTTTGGACAGTTTCTGTGCACTGTATTTTCCATTCAGTAAGAGATGGTTTGAGGCCACATCAGCTCACAGAGCCTGTCTTCTCCTGTGGGCACTGGGTCTTACAATGGCCTCAGTGCCTCTGCTGCCAGTAACTTCACATTGGGAGTTTTTCCACCAGACAGCTATTTGTATTCCACTGCCCATCACCAGAGCTGACTTCCCTGGTCACATCTACTCTTTCAGTATCATGATCGTCTTCAACCTTATTCTCTTTCTCACGATTGGTGTGGGTCAGTTTCTCATTTTTTGGTCAGTGATACGTAACACATCTTCACAGCCAACAAATTCCCCAAGTTTGCCGGTATAAAGAATTTGCAGTGCAAAGAAGCATTATCGCCAGGCGTTGCCTCTCTGTTGCTGTGTCTGATTTTCTCTGCTGGTTTCCTGTCGGTTTATGTGGGGTCCTGGCTGCCAGTGATGTCGTCATTCCAGTGGAGGTCAACGTTGGAATAGCTATATTTGTGTTGCCACTGAACTCAGCACTCAATCCGTTCCTTTACGCTTGGAATATTAAACTGGAGAAACGGCGGAGAGCACAAGAGCTCCGTTTACAGAAACTGTTACGTATTCGGCAAAAACAAAAATGACAACAAACTGATTTTTTTTAACTAAAAGCTGTTATCTGGAGACTATATTTCAGTATGTCGCTCGTGAAATGTCTCGGATACGATTATGTCATTATTACGCTTTTTTAATAAAAAAAAAAAAAATACTGTCTTTTTACACTCGCATGTTTTCAGGAAATGTAAATTGTACAGCACACGTCCATGAAAAACACCACATGCTTTACAATCTATTCAATTTTAACACATCTCCATGTTCCATGAAACACCATATGCTTTACAATCTATTCAATTTTAACACATCTCCGTGTTCCATGAAACACCACATGCTTTACAATCTATTCATTTTAACACATTTCCGTGTGCACTCACTACAAATTAACACTGAAAACCCGTTTCCTGTGGAAACGGAAAAAAAAAAAAAAGAATACTAACAAAAAGGCGTTTGAAAAGGTTCGTAGAAGTGTATGCAAACTGAATTTGAAAAGGGAGGCAAAAAAAATGCGTGACGTCAAACTACTGCAGCAATGTTCCTACTGCATTGGGTGAATCAGCTGTGTTATGTTACAGAATCTGAAAAATGGGTTTGTATTCCAGCTGCACAGTATTCCAAATATTTTGTCTGTCTGAAAGAAAACTGTACTATGGAAAAAGTTTTTTAAAACAGAAGTTATACAACTCAATTCGTTTTGGAGTGAAGCCTTGCATACATGAACTAGCATTAACAAGGAAAAAACAACTTTAGAAAGACCATTGAAGTGTGGTTTATGGAACAACAAAGAAATTGCGTATAAATGCAATGTTTTACCTTTCAAACATTGGTCACCCTAGGGAATGTGCATGTTGGTGATACGATTCAAAGTGGTAACACAATACTGTCTGTTCGATAGGGTAAAATACAAGACAGGAAACTTCCCTTAACTGTTGCTAGAATACAATGTTTTTAAGTTAGCATTGCGTCAGTTTTGTGCGTACAAAACTCCTCCCAGTAACATCCTTACAAGAAAATGAAAATAAACTGCTATGTGACAATAAAACAATACAAACCGTTAAAACTGTAGATTACATTTGGTTCACAAATCCTTTTCTGAACCGTGCTGTGTGAATTTTTGGAGCAATAAATTCCATGTCACACTGACACAGTGTCGGTGGTGGAATATTGTTTGCACTGCATCTAAAGAGTCAAGGCTAAGATAACTTGTCTAGAAAATTCTTCATAATACATATCATACTAGCATTCCTTTTAATAAGAATAGAATTACGCAGACAACAAAGGTACGTTTTGTTTAGCTAGGGTCCGTCACGTGGAGCATTTTTTTTTCGTAATATGTCAAAGGGTAAAGGGTTTGTGAAAGGTTGTGGAGGGCAAATAAATGTAGATCCCAATGTGAGAATAAAATTTGACGTCTCAGATATTTTGCTGGGTTTCCAACAGGAAAGTGGGGCTGACCAATCGGCACATAAAGTATGTAAGCAATTTGAGTATTGTTGACAAAATGTGCATGAGTACACTCAGTACGGAACCCCAATAAATCTCTTTTATCCGTTTGAGAAAGAACTACAAATAAGAGCCAGACGGGGTGGTAAATTTATTACGAGGATAATAGATAAGCACTGATGTGCTTTTTTACATCCAGTCCTCGCCCTGAGTAGGGTCAACAATGCAAAATAAGATAAGGCAACAAAGAGAGCATGCAAAAAAGTGACTAGAACTACAATACAATACGAACGTTAAAAAAAAGTAAAATGGAAAGAGAGAGAGAGAGAGAGAGAGAGAGAGAGAGAGAGAGAGAGAGAGAGAGAGAGAGAGAGAGAGAGAGAGAGAGAGAGAGACGAAGGAGCGAAAGGAGTGCAGGGAAGGGCGATAGAGAGAGAGAGCGAAAGGGAGAGAGGGACAAAGAGGCGTGGGTGGGTGCGGGAAAGAGCATTAGAACAATCTGACAATCAAAACATTTCAAGGAGATGCAAGACAGTCGATTTTGAAACACCAGGGGAAAATAATAGTAGTAGTAGTAGTAGTAGGAGGAGTAGTAGAGAGAGAGAGAGAGAGAGAGAGAGAGAGAGAGAGAGAGAGAGAGAGAACATATAGAAATGTGCTTTGTTATTGTAAAGTACCATGCGATTTGCGAAGGCGCTATAAAAACAATGTCTTCCTGTAATCAAATGTATGATGTAGATATTTTTCAAAAGGCAGGCATACATTCCGACAGTAGTAGTAGTAGTAGTAGTAGTAGTAGCAGCAGCAGCAGCAGCTGCAGCAGCAGCAGCAGCAGCAGCAGCAGCAGCAGCAGCAGAAGCAGCAACAGCTGTAGTGATCGTATTGCTAGTAGTTGTTAGTTGTTGTGTTGTTGTTGTTGTTACAGTTGATATAACCACTGTCGTTGTTATCATAATTGTTTAGGATTTTATCATTACTGAAAGATGAAACCCTTTGGGATTGAATGCAAGTGCGTACCTGCACCCTGTGTGAACACAGGGTAGGTTTCAGAGGGTGGTGCAGGATTGATTCCAACCGGGTTTATGCAGCAGTTGAGGACAGTACGTCTCCGGGTCACACCCGCACCTTGGGGGTGTCTCTTTTTCTTGTCTGCCCTTTCGGTCGACTCTGAGAAAAGACCAAGTGACGGTGAGGAAAAGCCCATTTACCGCAGGGAAAGTTCTGTCGACAAAGGGAAAAAACCTGTAACCCGGGATTTTATTCAGAGGGCACGTAAGACCTCATGGCAAAAGCTTGGCTGTGTCTGGAGTTGTCCTGTCTCCACCTGTCAGCACACCAGCAACGAGTGAGGCTGTGTGATGCATGCAGCAGGTGGCGCCTTGCCCAGTTGGCTCTGCTGTCATGAAACATGAGGATTTGTGCACCCATGGGAACGCTCCCGTGGAGGTTCTTTTGTGTCACGTCCAGTGGCTATTACATAACCGCATCTGCTAGGGAGCAATTGTGTCCCTTGGCAGTCTTAATGGAACGCTCTGTCCGTGCCTGCACCCTGTGTGAACACAGCGCAGATTTGCAAAGACGGTGCAGGATTGCTTCCCGCTGGTTTGTTCGGCAGTTGAGGACAGTTCTTCTCTGGGTCCCTCCCGCACCTTCAGGTGCATCTTTACTTCTCAATTGTACAATAGAAATATTCTCAAACAGGCATACATTCCGTACATTCCGTAGTAGTAGTAGTAGTAGTAGTAGTAGTAGTGGTAGTACTAGTAGTAGTGGGAGGAGGAGGAGGAGGAGGAGGAGGAATAGTAGTAGTAGTAGAAGTTGTAATAGTAGCAGCAACAGCAGCAGTAGTAGTAGTAATAGTATCGTTGTTGTTGTTGTCATCGTCGTCGTTGTTGTTATTGTTATTGCTATTACTGTCATTGCTGTTGTTGTTGTCATTATCATAGCTGGGGGAGGGGGGATCGTTGCTGAAAGATGAAACCCTTTAGAAGCTGAGTTCAGAGCCTAGCGACCACTGACTGAGAGATTTACCGCCCGTGAGGTGAAAGGATATTAATGAAACATTTACTCACACCACCACGGAATAAGAGGATAACAGAACAGTAAAATATTTGATTTTACTTAACCGGAATGGGGTGAATTGTGATTTTATTTTATTTATTTTTTGCTGCCCCTACTTCGGTACCATCTCAGTGGCAGTGCACCCACGCCGTTCATTCCGACACCCAGTGCATGACCACAGCCCGGTCAGTCCAGCTGCAGCCCCGGCACCGGCAATCCACAGGGAGCAGTTAATGTCAAATCAAGAGGCAACCCACCGGAGGAGACACTGCACTGCTGCCGAGTCACTTCGGTGGTATTCAGTGGCGCCTGTTCTGATCCAACATATATGCCGGACACCACCTACTAAGCCCCCTACTGACGACAGTAATTGCTTAGTTGCGCAGCCGGCGAGAGTGAGCTTTCCCTCCTGAGGGCGTCACCGCATCCGTCCAACGACAGCCCCCTTGGACTCCCCGATACCGGTGACCCCAACAAAACAAAACCAAGGCCACAGACATGGAGAGGACATCGAAACTGAGGTCGCCATGAGAGCAGGGCATGAAGAGCCACAGAATTTGAGACTTTTTTATGCTGATCGATGAGAATGAGAATGATAAAGATTATGCTGCGGATTTCCATTTCGGTCTGAGACTGCGTGACAGGGCTGTACTCTATGCTTCCTTTCATGATATATCCCGGTGTCAACCAGGCCCGAGAGATACAGACACCTGCAGTGTTGGTCAGGAAATTTGAGCAACACTCTCAGAGACGCATCCATTAAGTGGATGAAACTCGACTGTGTGGTCCCAGTCTTCCCAACTGAGCCCGTAGCAAACCCAGCTCTGGGTAGAAGCCAGTCGAGGCAGAAAAATCCCACATGACTCTGATGGGAATCGAACCCGCGACCTCCCAGCTGGGTGTCCGTGACGCTAACCACTTCGCCACGGTGGCTGAAATGGGATGATGTTAATAGGATAATCAAACACATTTATCTTTACTAACACCAAAATGGAACACTGTTAACAGGATAATAAAATACAAACTTCTGTCCCCCCCTAGTAATCTATTCTCAATTCTGAAAGATCTCTACCTTTTTTACCCCCGACCCCCCTCACTCGTAGATTATTCTGCACGTGCCCCACCCATGGTCACACCCCGACTAACATCTCAACAGACAACCCAGTACCCTACGTCTAACCAGGAGAGCCCTGCTCTTAATTATAGTCCCATGAATCCTCCCTGTTCTCGTTAATTTTCCTAAAGATGTTTTACTTACATCATTTATTTTCCTGTATGTGGTTTCTGTACTAGTTCGTTAACTCCATGACCGTTGTTTGTTATTAAACATCTGCTTTGCACTGTAAGCCTCATAGATAGGCTGAACAAGACGTTAGCTGTCCTTGTGTGATTAGTGTTTGAAATAATTGCCCCCCCCCCCCCCCCACCCCCCAAAAAAAAAACTTTTTCCCTATAGAAAACCAAAGCGGACTTCCCTCCGTAAATATTCCCCCCTTTTCCTTCTCAGCCACAAAACCCAGTTTTGTCCAGGGGTCCCCTTCTCAAAAAATCCTGTAAAACTGAAACCCATCGTGCTTATTCTGCACGTGGCAATGGTCACACGAACATCTCAACAGACAACCATGTACACTACGTCTAACCAGTAGAGCACTGCTAAATTCTAGTCCCGTGAACTCCCTGTTCTTTAATTTTCTAAAGATGTTTAATTACTCATTTATTTCCTGTTATGTGTTTCTGTACTAGTTCGTTAACTCCTGACTTTGTTGGTTATAAACATCTGCTTTGTACTGTAGCCTCATAGATAGGCTGACAAGACGTAGCTGTCCTTGTGGATTAGTTTGAAATATTGCCCCCAAAACAAATAGAAAACGAAAGCGGACTTTCCTAGGGAAATATCCAAACGTTTCCTTCTCAGCCACAAACCACAGTTTTGTCCAGAGGAGGACAGGGAAAAATACACTGTAAAACTGAAAGGAAAACAGCAGACCAGGACGGGAAAAGGAGAGGTAAAAGGGAATGGCAGAACAAATGAGGAAGAAAAAAACACCCGTGGACCACGTCGACCTGAAATCAATAGTAAGCTCTTTATTAGCGCTGCACTTGACGGGGTCACGTTGGTGACAACAAAGCATTGAATGCACTCTCCACCCTTAATCCACCCCTACTACTTTCATGACCCAGGTCGAAGCCTCGTTTCTGTCATCAAGAGCAGCATTAATACGCAAAGGAAATAAATATGGTTCATTGACATTGTTCTTTTTCATTATCCAGTTTGATAGCATGTCTCTTTCATTGAGGCGACCACCAGTATGTGACCCACATCCAAATGTTGTCCGTTATCTGACCGGGTTTCTCATTTCTCTTATCAAAACAGCCACCAGTATTCTACTTCCTTCCGAACTCTTTTTCTGTTTTCCAACCTCATACCTGATTTCCGTCATATAACTACCACAAAGGCAAGGCGCTACATTTACCACCGCTGTTTTCTTTATCCAAGCTGACATCTCATTTTTGTCATCGAAATAACCACAATGCACTTCTTCCACCCCCACTTTTTCATGTCATCCCACCTGATTTTATGCCTGTCATTGAAATGACCACCAATACGCTATTTCAGACTGAACTCCTTCCAATGTTTAGCCTGGGTTCTCGTTTATATCATCGAAGCAACTACACACATCTTTTTCTCCAACACATGACTGTCATACGACGGCTCTGTCTTTCAGATACAGAAGAACACATCACGTAATAGCTCTGTTTCTCTTACATATGATAATATCACATTATAGTTCTCTTTCTCTGACACATGTCCTATAACAGGTCTGTTCCTCAAGACCTAAGTATAGTGTCGTAAACGTAGCTGTGTTTCTCAGACACAATTCATAACGGTGTTGTCACACAGATTCACAGTTTAGACATGAATTGTAGTGATG
>JADBJO010020342.1:27500-31517 GCA_016801955.1 Conus betulinus
TCCTTGAAGATCTTGAAGCAGGGTCAGGGTGTACATAGGGAATCGGCCGGCCCATTTCTATATATTCGTTTTGTCCTGACAGCGAAGGTTATGGTGATCAGTCTGGGTCAGCACCGGTTTTATGTTCACCCCAGTTTGCAGCGACCAAGCCTACGGATGGTGACCGGGGTCTGTGTGAGTGAGCGATCGAGTGAACGATCGAATGACAGCGTGCACGTGATTGATGGACATGTCTTAAAAGCAAGTCAACCTTTTTCGTTTCTTACATGGAACGTGAACGGTTTATTACCCAAACTTACAGATCATGATTTTGTTACATTTATTTGTAGTTTTGATTTTGTTTGCTTGGTAGAGACTTTTATTATGAAAAAATTTGAAAACAATATATTCAATGGATATAAAATATATTACATCAGCGGTAAAGTTTTCCCAAAAAGGAAGACGATCAGGAGGCATTGTGTGCTTGATTAAGAATGAGTTTGCTCCCTTTGTAAAAATTATTGATACAAAAAGTTTTATAAATTGTTGTGCATTTGTCATTGATAAAGAATTATTCGGCTTGGAGAAAGATGTATTGTATTTGTGTTCTTACGTTCCCCCGAAGGTTCGCCTTTTATACTCATTTTGATCAGGATAATGGGATAAGTTTGCTTGAGAATTGTTTGGTTGATGGTATGACAACAAGAGATGTTTATGTGGTATTGTGTGGTGACTTAAACAGCAGAACTTCAAATATTTCTAGGGATTTTTTGGCAAACAGCATTAATGAACTGCAATATAAGAGTGAGTCTATCACCTCAATGAGATGTTCTCAAGATCGATATTTGAATAATTATGGAAAATTACTTCTTAACATGTGCACTGCCTTAGATTTAAGTATATTAAATGGTTTATGTAAGGGTGACCTCCAGGGTCACTATACATATATATCAGACTCTGGATGCAGTGTCGCCGACTATTCATTTTTTTTCAAACGAATTATTATCACTGGTGTATGAATCATGTGAACTACACGTTGTGGAAAGGATTGAGTCTGATCATATGCCTGTTGCAGTTCGAGTAGTGTGTTCCACAGGAAAATGAAGTCATTGCTAAATAAAAGGGAAGGTCTTAAGGAAACTATTGAAAAATTGTTTGGAACAGTGAATATGCCGATGTTTTTTTATGACTCGCTTTGTAAAAATGACATGAACAGTAAGTTGAACAACGCTATGACTTTAATTGATGTTGATGTCAATGAAGCGTTAAGTGTGTTTAATGAGTGTATAAAAGACTGTGCGGATTGTATGAAAAAGCATATAAATGTTGATAAAGAGAAGGTACCACCACGAGACTGGTTCGACCAGGAATGTGAAACCACTAAGAAAAAAGTAAGAAGCCTTCTCAGAATTAGTTGTAGGACATTAGATAGGGAGGATCGGCAAAGGTATACCGTTGCTCGGCGTGAATATAAACATTTGCTGGTAAGGAAGAGTAAAGAGTTTAACAATACATTATTGAACGAGCTTGTGATATCAGTAAAAAACCAGAGAGAATTCTGGGACATTGTCCATAAAGCTTCCTTTAATAGAAAACAGCCAAGAAACGAGATTACAGTTGACAAGTGGTTCCAGCACTTTAAATTGTTATTAGAAATAGATGTAAATACTTCAAATTATGAATGAAGATCCGGCTGATAGCGACAGTGATAGTTATATGAATCGTCCTATTTCTAAAGAGGAAGTATTGTTGGCCATAAGAAAACTGAAAGTTCGGAAAGCAGCAGGTCCAGATGGTATTGTTAGCGAGCTACTGAAGTATTCAAATGATCAAGTCGTAAATTTTCTCACAAAAATTATTCAATACACTTTTGACAACGGGGGTATTTCCGGAAAATGGACAGAATCCATTATATTTTACCATTGTTTAAAAAAAAGGAGATGTTAATAATCCCAATAATTATAGAGGCATTTCTATTACTGATATAAGCAGCAAACTTTATAGTTCTATTATTAACAACAGATTACAAGAATGGATAGATGAGAACAATATTACAGGCGAGTATCAAGCAGGCTTTAAAAAAGGATATTCGACAGTTGATCACATATTTACGTTGTTAGCGCTTGTGCAAAAGCAGTTTTCATATAACCGTAAACTTTATGTAGCGTTCATAGACTTTGAAAAAGCATTTGATTCCATTAATAGAAATCTGCTATGGCCTATTTTATTACAAAATGGCATAACTGGTAAGTTATTTAAGTGTATCAAAGTTATGTATGAAAATGTAAAATGTAGAGTAAGATGTGGTTCTAAACTTTCTGATTATATTCGATGTACAGCAGGAGTGAAACAGGGAGACT
Organism: Conus betulinus; assembly: GCA_016801955.1. Classification (NCBI taxonomy): domain Eukaryota; kingdom Metazoa; phylum Mollusca; class Gastropoda; order Neogastropoda; family Conidae; genus Conus; species Conus betulinus. The sequence goes on from JADBJO010020342.1 coordinate 29,840, forward strand.
CGTGTAGCCCTGTATTATTTTCTGTATTTATTAATGAGTTAGCATTACATGTGATTAATAACGGAAAACATGGCGCTGTGCTCTCACGTACTGCATTTGAGTTGTTTATTCTTCTATTGGCAGATGATGTTGTTTTATTGTCAGAGACGGTTATAGGACTGCAGACACAGCTAAATAACTTGCAGCATGCTGCTTCTTCGCTTCAATTGAAAGTCAATATGAATAAAAGTAACATAATTGTATTTCGGAAGGGAGGTTATCTAAGTGTAAGAGAACGATGGCTATATGATGGCGTGGTAATGCCTGTAGTTAATGTTTACAAGTATTTGGGAATATTTATCTCCGTCTGAGTTTCACTGCTGCTTGTAAAGATCTTGCCAGTCGAGCGAAAAATGCACTGTTGTGTATAGTTCAGAAGCTATATGCTCTAAATAACAATTCCTTTGAACTGTTTATAAAACTTTTTGATACGCGTGTCCAGCCAGTTACTGCTATACGGATCAGAAATATGGGGGTTAGACCAAGCCGCTGTTCATTGTGAGTGAGTCAGTTCATTTATTTGCTCTTAAAAAGTATTTAGGCGTAGATCTGCGCACCCCCAACGATTTAGTATATGGTGAAACAAATAGATTTCCCACGTATGTTAATGCTGCGGTTAACTGCCTTCGATATTGGTTTAAGCTATTACATATGGATGAACATAGGTTACCTAATATAGCGTATAAAATGCTGTATGATTTAGATGCTAAGGGAAAGATGAACTGGGTTTCAAATGTGCGCGTTTTTGTTTATATAGTAATGGTTTTGGTGACGTGTGGTTAAATCAAGGTGTGGGAAATGAAAATCACTTTATAGCAATGTTTCGTCAGCGTTTGATTGACTGTAGATGGGCAAAACTGGAATAACCACATTTACACTAGTGAAAGATTTCATTTGTATAGAACGTTTTGTAATACTCATGACTTGAAGCAGTATTTGAAAGCAAATATGGATCGAAAATTGAAGCATATAATGACTAGGTTAGACTAGGTATATCTGACTTAAATGTGCATCGCTTTAGATATAAATGTTGTAATGACCACGATCTGATGTGTCCATTATGCCAGATGTCTAAAGAAGATGAGATACACTTCGTTCTTTGTTGTCAAAGATTGAAAGAAATAAGAGAAAAGTTTTTGGAGCCTAAATATTATCGACAACCTTGTTTATTTAAACTAAGTCTACTCATGGCATGCACTAAACCTGATGTTGTACGAAATTTATCGTTGTTTTTGTATAAGGCTTTCAAATATAGAGAAATAGCTACTTCATAGTTTTGCATGACGTGCCTCTCCCTTTTCCCCTTCCTCTCCCCCCCCCCCCCCCCTTCCCATCACCTTTTTTCGCCTCTCTCTCTCTCTCTCTCTATGTGAGAGAGGGGAAGAGGTCAAAGGGACGCTAGATCCGGCCTTGGATTTAGAACGGCATTGAAGTTTAACGGATTCGTTCTGGGGCCATCTTCTTTGATGTTGCTGCAACCACAACCTTTACCGAGACTTCAGCATTATTGAACCAAGAATGCTCTCTCTCTCTCTCTCTCTCTCTCTCTCTCTCTCTCTAATTACACATGATTTTCTTCCTGACCTCAAGCCCCCAAATGACAACATTTGCCTTGCTCACATGGAAGATGAGGTGGATT
>JADBJO010020343.1:0-5000 GCA_016801955.1 Conus betulinus
ACAGCACTTAGGGTAATTTTTACCATCTGTAAGTGTGATATTGAACAGGATTAAACAGAGATATTGAACTGATTGAGATAAGGGCAGCCAGAGGGCGGGAGAGAAAATAAATGAGGAGGAACACAGAATGCAAATCATCTCACCTCTCTCTCTCTCTCTCTCGCTCTCTCTCTCTCCTGCTCTCTCTCTCTCTCTCGCCACACACACACACACACACACACCACACACACACCACACACACACACACACATACACACATGCCCACACGTACCCACCCACTCACCCACACACACACACACACACACACACACAGAGTCACTCACACACAGTCACACACACGCACCCTACGCACACACGCATGAACTCACGCACGCACAGAGAGAGAGAGAGAGAAAGAGAGAGAGAGAGAGAGGGAGAGAGAGAGAGAGAGAGAGACGGAGAGAGAGGAGGAGGGGAGAGAAGAGAGGAGGGAGAGAGAGAGAGAGAGAGCAAAATGCAACTTAAGTATATATGTTATTGGTAAATCAAGATTCGCAGATTATCAGAAAAACATAACAATGTCTCCACACACGTCATCTAATCCGCTTTGCCAATGTTACGTCACAAGATGCCCTCTGTGGTTTTTGCCACCCACACCCTTCACCATTGTACACACCTGTTTATCATCAAGGAGGGGAATACCCATTTAATACCTCAACAGGAAACCATGTTTCTACTTTTTTCCAACTTGCTCAAGATATTCAGATTGATCATCGTTTGCAATCCTGAAGAGAAGACCAACCTCACATTTCTCATGAATATTGAATTTTATTCTGTTAATGATATCACCTGGAACATAGCTTTCAAACCGAATCAAATGATTTCTTGGTGGAAAGTCTGCCACTCACAAATTTGCGATTTTCAAAAACCAGCATAAACCTTAAGAAAAGAATAAAAAAAAAAACAAAAACAAAAAACAAAAAAAAACCCGATATATCAGTTAACCTCATCCCCGATGCACGGGTTTTCGAGGAGCTCAGTCTCCCGCTGACATATTTTGTCACAAATGTCTTTGGGTTTCTGGCGTGGGAGGTTATTTTCCCACTGGCACGTTGGGTTGACAGGTATACCGGATGCAGAGAGCGTTGTGGGGGTTGCTGTCGGCGCATGCGCAGACGTCGTGTGGGTTACAGCAGTTGAGGGTGTTTTCCGGCAGATGGGAAGGACTGCATTGAGCGTTGGTGTCAACACACTGCATCAGAGAGAATGAGGTGAGAGGTTTCATTCCAGACGTGCACATGTGCATGTAAACACGCACAGTCACAGACAGACAAACAGACAGGCAGGGGAGAGAGACAGAACCCACACACGCACACACACCACACACACACACACACACACAACACACACACACACCACACACACACACACGCGCGCGCGCGCGCGCGCGCGCGCGCGCGCGCGCGCTCACACACTAACATGGTCTCTTAAACATCATTTATTTCAAGTTAAGTTTATACCATATTAGTTCTAGTTTATCCTTCTTTATGCTTAGAATCTGACCATTTAAATGATAGCGTTTTCCTCGGGTAATTTGAAAGGATGTGTGTTCTGTAGTTTGATCGAGATCAATGTAAAAGTGTCATAGAATAGGCTCAGCTCTTCCTGATATTTTCAGTAGCCCTACAGTAGGACAAAACATTTGGTTGGGAAATAGGTGTCGTCTTCCAAGCCTAATTTCTTGATGGGCAATTACCAGTCGCTAAATCAATTTGGAAACACTGAATACACAATTCTGGTCACAATATCCACCTTGAAATCCATCCCACATTCTCCACCTTCCATGCCCGTGTCTCTTCCTACCCCTGTCTTTTCACCCATTGGAATCTTTTTGAAAGAAATATCTGGGAAAATTGCATGTGAACGATTTTAAACATCTGACTTAAACTTGTAGCAAAGCTGACAACCAAAATCTTTAATTTTTCTTTTACATTTATAAGATTTCCTTGCAAATAACTGAGAGCAAAATAGAGCACAATGTCTCCTCTCATATTTCAGGAACGGCAGCAGCAGCAGCAGCAGCACCAGCACCAGCAGCACCAACGACAGCAGCACCAGCAACAGCAGCAACAGCAACAGTAGCAGTTGCAGCAGCACCAGCCCAGACATTTTGGCAGCAGTGGTGGCGATGGTTAAGCAGCAATAGCAACAGCTTCAGAAGTATTGCGGTACTAGCATTATGAGCAATTGTGACAAAAAAGACACGAGTTCGAAAAAAACACAGTTCACAATAATAGGGAAGACAACAAAAAGATTGCTGATTCGGATTCAAAGCTATACATTTGACATGATGTCTTGCTTTTGTTACAACCGATGCTCCTGCTGCCACCGTTACTGCTACCGCTACTATTACATCAACTGCTACTACTCTACTACTACTGCTGCCCTGCTGCTGCTGCTGTTTTCCACAGCTATTAGTACTACTGCTGCTATTCTGCTTGGATTGCTGTTACTGTTGCTGCTGCGGATGATGTGGTCATTACCCTTGAGCAGCACTGAAGACTGTAACAATGGCCACACCAGGATTAGTGTTGCTCGGATCATAGTGAATTCTGAAATAAATCAGAAACATAATGAACATTGTCAGGCGTTCACATGCATGCATTTACATATTCGATTGCAAATACAGGCACGGAATTACTGAACTATACTCAGTGTGCGCGCACGCACACACACACACCACACACGCACACACACACACACACACACACACACACACACACACACACACACACTCACGCGCCGTGCGCGCGCGCACACACACACGCACGCACGCACGGACGCACGCACGCACGCACACACACACACACACACACACACACACACACACACACACTAACGCGCGCTCATACGCAACACATACACGCACGCACGCACGCACGCTCACACCACACACACACACACACACACACACACACACACACACACACACACACACACGTGAGAAAAGAGAGAGAGAGAGAGAGAGAGAGAGTAGCGGGTTGCTTGGCGTCATTAGTTAGATCCCGTTACACCCATTTGTCCCCCTACTGAAGTTGAATTTTCATGGACTCGGTTGAGAAGACTGGAACCGCATAGTCGAGTTCTATGCAATTAATGAATTCAACTCTGAGAGTGTTGCTTAAATTGGCTTACCAACACTGCAGGTACGCTTGTATGTGTCCTTAAAGTAAACTTGAAGAATACACCGGTCCTGTACACTCTGACCATACTAGAGCTCCATAGCAGCATCATTTTCATCATGGTTGTTGTCATCAGTCAGCATTAGATGGGTTTCAAGTGACGCAGCCCTTCATGCCATGCACCCTGGAGACCTCAGTTTGAACTTACTCTTCAGACATAATGTTCTTGGTGAATTTGATTCAAGATCTACGATATTGCCTTGTCCATGATGATATTCACTTGACGGGATTGGGGGGTGCATGAAAGAGAGGGACGCTCACTCAAACTGGGCTCAGCGAGTAAGCAATTATTGTAGTCAGAAGAGGGCTTAATGTGTCCTGCGATGTGAAGGACCAGTACAGACACCGCTGGCACTAACTGTTATATTTGGAGCTATGAGCGTGCTTTTACTTCATCATGGGAGCAGGAATTACCCTACTTGTATGTTAGTTACTGTTTATTGTTCCCTGTCTCATTTAACATTTCTTTTCATTTCAATCCAATCGACGTTAGCTGTATATATATATATATATATATATATATATACATATATATATTTTTTTTTTTTTTACTGTTCGTTCGTGGTCTTATCTATGCCAGTCTTGAATAAATATTAGCTAGCATTCTTTCATTTCTTCAGTTGTTGCTGTGTAGATGTGTCCAGTGCGGGGTATATAGGCAAGCTTTGAAACGTCATTTGGGGGATGTTTCCTTGTTTGCTCTGTGTGCTCAGTGCAGTCATACCTGCTAGGCAATTCGGTGTAGTCAGCAGCAATAGTTTGGACCTATGGGCGTGTGTTTATTTCATCATGGGAGGAAGAATTCCATACTTGTTTGTTGTTTACTGTTCCTTGTTTCATTTAAGATTTTCCTTTCATCAGAGAGATTCATATCTCTGGTCCGATTTGTCTTGAGAAGTCTCCATTCTCAAACCAGATGACTCATCTCCAATCCGTAACCATTTTCAGTGGATGTCATGTTTCTTTGCGAGCTTTCAATCAGACAGACATGAGAAGAAACATGATTGGTAACTTAGCTCTCTAAGAAAGAGAGATCAAACCACACTAATTCGCTGACTCACCTAAGGCCATAAGACTAAACACAGTTGTATTCAGTGTGCAAGACTCAACACCAGTGTTTGATCGAGAGATGAATGATTATATCTCCTACTCTGAAATCCAGTGACAGGTTTTACTGATCGTCTCAGAAGAAACGTAAGTTGAGTCTGCTTTCTAAGGTTTGAGACTGTTTTGTTGTTGTTGTTGTTGTTTCAATGTCTTATTTGTTGAATTGATAACTTTATGCCAGTACGGGGAAGGCTCGGTTCAGATGATTCGTGAAATACTGGTGCTTGTCTAAATGCCTTGCAGGGGAGTGAATCTTATTAACATATGTGCTTTGATTAAGTATATTCCAATTCCTAATTTCGTCCATTCAATATTGGACTACTTTGAAAAAGAATTGTTTCCCTTCAACTGCTTGGTAGTTTCTCACTGTCTCATACCCATCGCTAAAATACACTCAAAACCTGTGTGAAGAACGAAAGTGGAGACAAAAATGTAAAGGTGATACATTTATGTTAGTCGTATATATATATATATATATATATATATATATATATATATATATATATATATATATATATATATATATAAAACTTCCTCTTACCATCCTATTTTAATATATATATATATATATATATATATATTCTCATCAAGCTGGAATCCATGTCACTCATCTACAGAGCAGGTTCTGTAATATCCACAGATCATGTAATGCTATATTTCATGGCAACGGGC
>JADBJO010020343.1:10000-22500 GCA_016801955.1 Conus betulinus
AAGACTGCGGAAAGCAAGAGACGCGCCTTCCATCATGCCGTGCTCAAGAAACGGTGAATATCTGACAGTTCACTACAGCTATCGCCATTAGGCCATGGGGCTAAAAAGCTGTGGTCTGAAACAAACACCAGCGTATGGAACTTTAGCCTTTAATCCAACCTCTGTGTTTCGTTGTATTTGTCTCTGTGACGTTATAATTACAGCAGATTGTTCCCTGTAACATTGTACAGATCTGCACACAGAGTGTGACTGGAAACTCTCTCTCTCTCTCTCTCTCTCTCTCTCTCTCTCTGTCTGTCTGTCTGTCTCTCTCTCTCTCTCTCTCTCTCTCTCTCTCTCTCTCGTTTTCCAATCTTAACCAACACATTGTCATAATGCCGGAGGATTTGCTAGCCTCCTGCATATGTTAAACCCACAGTTTATTTGTTTCTCATAGACAGACAGACAGACAGATAGAGAGAGAGATAGATAGATACATAGATAGACCTAATGGTTAAACGATAGGCAGATATAGACAGATGTATTGACGGACACTTACATTCATATATACACACATACGTGCGTGTGCACGCACATACCTAACAAACATACGTACATATGCATACATGCATACATACGATAGACCAGCTACATTTTTTTTCGGCATACCAGGGTTGATTTTCCTTTAATATTTTGTAAAAGATAACTACTTCCTGATCCCCTGGGCGACAGGGACGAGGAGGGGATGTGGGTGCGAATCCCATATGCCATAAATAAAGTTGCTGAAAATGGGATCGTCGTTTATTACGTTGTACAACTGATCAGAATTCAGTCTACCACTTGAATATTCTGTAGAAAACGAAACATCCAGAGACTGCTTGCTAGAACTGAACTGAACAACAGAACTACGATTTTTTCACAGAGAGTACCTTATTCACTTGTCCCCCTTTTCTACAAAGTGGAAGTAGTCGAAGTTCATTGACCTGTTTCACACTACGCACAAGAAATAGACCAAAGACGGATCAGGTCAGTGATCTTTGAGTCAGTTACTCGGCTTGCATCTAACTGGTACAATTGCATAAACAAGACTACCGAGCTTTTTTTATCTTCCGGTTTGCTCCCCGCGGCGTACCCCTTTTAGCCTACATCGACCACCTGGTTCTTCCACATCTATTTCTTCATTGTATATACAATCAAAGCCAAGATGTTGTTGCTGTTGCTGTTTACTTTAAGCGCCACTATACAGATGGAAGTTATACGTTTTTTTTTTAAAAAAATAACTGGCTGCTGTATAATGCTAATGAGTACACAAGCCAGTATGGATCCGTTCAAAAACAACATCATCATCGTCATCAACAGAAAACAACAACTACAGACGGATAGATGCAAATGTTGATAATGTGTACAGAGGGAGAAGCTCGGTAAAATGGGAAGACACTGTGACACATTTTTAAATGTAATTAATAGCGAACCGCCACCATGATTCAGCGCTCATCTTGTGCTGAAGTGAATGAAGATAAGTCATTGCTCGTTCATTTTCGTTGTCCTGACTGTTTTGTATCTTGCCTGGAGAAGACCAAAGAGGTCAAAACGCGTTGTGTTTTGTCTTGTGATTCGTGTGTCTACGTTTTCTTGGTGGTTGGCTATTAATTACAAAAATAATTTCATTAGATTTCCGCCTGCAGTCGCTTCACTTTGCAACTAGATCCAACTGTGAAAAAAAAACTTCCTCAGCGCTGTGATTTATGTCGCTGGTTTCAGTGACGTCTGTACAGTTTGTTGTTGTGTTATGTTTGGTTCTTTATTTTGTAACGAATGCGACGAAAGAAGCATTGGAAGCAGGTATAAATGCAAATACCATGGAGTGTAATAAGCATCGTATTTCTGTTTGTATCTTTATTCCAGCCTGGTTTGTCTCTCCGCATGCATGCTCATGCATTTATCTACCTCGGTTGTTTCTATTTTAGATTCTGACAAGATGCATAACAATACAATCTGACTGCTACACTGAATGTTCACATATCATATAAACAGAAAATTATACAAAAGGAAATCGAAAGAGAAATGTCATCCGCGAAGTATCACTTTGAGTGTGTATTTTTTTTTTTACTGCATATGTACATCTGTATTTGTCCACATATATGTGCGCATTTGAATGACAGTTCAGACAGCTGTACAAGATTCAAAACTCACCACATTTTTACATAAGCCTGTTTAATTTCATACAAACAAGTATATAAATACATATCCATACACTTGTCGAAAATACGCTTGTCCACTTCGTACTGTGTGTTACGATAGCGTGACTTGACATCTGTCTTTGTGTGTTTATTCATCAAATGATGTTTAAAGCGAAAATACTCAATCAGTCACCTACAGCAAACGGGAATATCACGGACAGCAAACAAGAATTCTCATTTGTTGTTTTTTATGTCACCAGCTGCCATAGTGGTACGGTTTAAGTAATATATTCCAAGCTGGGAGGTCGTGAATTCAGTTCCCACCTGACCTATTGATATTTGTTTGATTTTCAGCCCATGATTGTCACTTATCTAGAGTTGAGTTTGTATTGGCTCAGCAGGGAAGACTGCAACCACACAGTCGAGTTCCATATATTTAATGGATGCGTTTTTGATAGTGTTGCACGCATTTACTAAACAACTCTGCCAGTGTCAGTATCTCTCAAGCCTGGTTATCTTTGGGATTTATTACGAAAGATTATGAAAGTGTAGAGTACAGCCTACAGTCTCAGACAGGCACGCTGCCCAATAGCAGCTTCATCAATATCTTCATCCTCATCGATCGGCGTAAGAAAAGTCAAATTCTGTCGCTCTTCATGTCTGGCTCTCATGGTGACCTTTATTTCGATTTCGTCACCACGTCTGTACGCTTCATGAGTTTAGGTTAAGGTCGCCATTATTAGCAGGTTTATGGAAACTCCGGGTGGACATGGACATGGTGGCGACCTCTAGACGGTTAAGTTCTCTCATGCCTAACTCCTTGACACAATGACAGTCTTAAGTAGGGGCTGTAGTAGCTATTGTCCTGCGTAGGCTGGATCATAGTAGGCGTCACTGAACACCAGCGAAATGACTTGGCCTCAAGACGATTTGACACTGACTCCGCAGGTAGACTGCTGGTGTCAGAGCTGCAATGGAACGAGTCGGGACTGGGAAACCGTAATGAACGATTTGGTGGTAACGCTACTGACGCAGGAGAGAAGACGAAACACACACACATACGTTTGCACGCGCGCGCACACGCGTGTGTGTATGTGTGCGTATGTGCGCGCGCACGCGCACGTGCGTGCGTGCGTGCGTGTGTGTGTGTGTGTGTGTGTGTGTGTGTGTGTGTGTGTGTGCGTGTGTGTATACAAAATAATAAATGATAAACTGTGACACGCCGTTGTTGTACCTCTCAACATTGTGTGTCGGCGTGACTGGAAGTTAAGGGCAAAAAGCACATGCTCCCCCAAGTTGATATGTCGCCTCTACATTTCTCCTTTGTAATGTTTCCATTAGCCTCCTCCTCGAAGAAGTGTGCACTCTCTAAACGCTGTTCTCCTCGTGCTTAACGTAGCCTGCAGTTGTGGTGTCCTCATCTCCAGCAGCAAAATCTCTATCTCTTGTGGTTCTGCCACTCTTCTGAAATGAAGTGGTAGCGTCGCGGACTCCCGGCTGGGAGGTCGTGGGTTCGAATCCATCAGAAGTCATGTGTGGTTTTTCTGCTCCGACCGGCTCCTACCAGAGTTGCTGCGGACTCAGTTGGGAAGACTGGGACCACACAGTCGAGTTTCATCCACTAAAAATGGATGCGTTTCTGAGAGTGTTGCTCAAATTTCCTGACCAACACTGCAGGTGTCTGTATCTCTCGGGCCTGGTTGACGCCGGGATAGATTATGAAAGGAAGCGTAGAGTACAGCCCTGTCATGTAGTCTCAGACCGAAATGGAAATCCGTAGCATCATCATAATCATCCTCATTCTCATCGATCAGCATAAAAAAAAGTCTCAAATTCTGTGGCCCTTCATGCCCTGCTCTCATGGTGATCTCAGTTTCGATGTCCTCTCCACGTCTGTGGCCTTGGTTTGGTTCCGTCGGGGTCACCGGTATCGGCGAGTCCATGGGGGCTGTCGTTGGACGGACGTGGTGGCGCCCTCCGGAGGGAGCTCACTCACGCCGGCTCCGCGACTAAGCAATTATTGTCGTCAGTAGGGGGCTTAGTAGGTTGTGTCCTGCGTATGTTAGATCAGAACAGGCGCCACTGAACACCACTGAAGAGACTCGGCAGCAGTGCAGAGTCTCCTCGGGTGGGTTGCCTCTTGACGACTTGACATTGACTGCTCCCTGTGGATTGCCGGTGCCGGGGCTGCGGCGGGGCTGACCGGGCTGTGGCTGTGGGACGGGGTGTCGGAATGAGCGGCGTGGGTGCACTCCCTCTGGGGTGGCGCAGAGGTTGGGACAGCAAAAAAAAAAAAAAAAGAAAAAAAAAAGAAAAAGAAAAACAAAACAAAAAAAAAACAAACCAATTAACGCGAGAAAACTATTTGCAGGTAGCAAGCGTTTTTCTTTCCTTAATATTTCTAAAAGGTGTACCTCATCGTAAGTGTTATTTGACAATATGTGCCTTTGCATCTGAGAAACCGACAATTGTGGACTCAGCTCTTTCAATGAAAGCAGTTAAAATGAGCGATTTCTCTTTCCGTGTTTTGATTTAGCACAGCTGATTCTGTGTGTTTAACTGTGTTCCAGCTTGCCTGTTGCCTCTCCTTTTTTCATTACTTGCATTCTTTGTGCTTTTCTGATTCCTGCTCCAACGCAGGTCCTTCAGTGGCTGACGTCTTTGAAGCCTGAGCCCTGAAGCAGGGCATTCTGCTGGATCATTCAGCCTCGTTGGACCCTCTTGGGACAGCATCAGACGAACCGCGGCACCATCGACATCAGTTTCTGCCCTTGGACTTCAGTGGCTGACGTTCCAGAGTCTAGACCAGTTTTCCATACTGCTTCATTTTGTCCCCCCCCCCCCCCCCCCCCCCCACACACACACACACACTCCCGCCCCAATCTTACACGCCTTGGAGGAGAAGGTCATTAGAACTTCCGGGGAAGGGATTTTCCGAGAATTATATCCCTGCTGTTTTCTAATTCGTGAGGACTCTTAATGCACTCGGGATTAGCCTGCCCCAGAGATCGAGGAACGGACACCCGGGAGCGCGCGGGGGGTTGTCTGTAAGGCGTGCGTAATGTGCGTATTCGCCTGAACTGATTGTCGTTTGCCTTTACCCGCCCTCCCCTTCTCGTCCTCCTGCCACAATAAATGTAAATGCTAACTATGCAGACATGATCACATGAAACTTCCGTTCTAACAAAAAAAACTCCCTTCAGTATAAGGACAAACCTGAGGTGAAACAGAGAAAAAACAGCACTCTGGTTTGCAGCAGGACAAGCAGAGAGAAAAGACACTGAGTCCAAACAAATGTACAGAAATCCACCACACACACACACACACACACACACACACACACACACACACACACACACACACTTACACACACTCATACACACCTTCCAAACAGAGCGGCGTCCTGAATGGTTTCTGGGCAGACGACGTCCCTTAGTCTCTGGCATTACAAGCACCATGCCTGACGTCATCAGACCCGCCACCCCGAACACTACCTGGGGGAGAGCTGGACCCCACACACCACTGACGTAGGTGTTCTGGAAGAACAAGGGAGGGGGGACAGAGGCCGTGGGGGACGACATGAGAAGAAATATGGAACAGCAGATTTGAATAAATGAACCAAAAAAAGGCATCTCTCTCTCTCTCTCTCTCTCTCTCTCTCTCTCTCTCTCTCTCTCTCTCTCTATATATATATATATATATATATATATATATATATATATAGTTTGGGCCAATCAGTGGGAGAATGCAAGTCTTAGGAGATCCAAGTAAAGGTTGTTCTGCACAATTCTTAGCCACTGACAATGCTTTGGTTATCGAACAGCAGAGCTGACCACTCAGACTGTTCTACATCTTTTGATCTCCCTTGCATCTTTGAATGGATCTTCAGGCATAGGCTCAAAGATTGCCCCTTATATTTTATACTGTTTGTGTAATGCTTTTGGTTTTTCAGCACGTTTTTTTCCTCTCCACACTTTCATTTTATTCCATTTACTACCCTTTGCTGGCTGCTTTAGGGGTGCTGTTGGATTCTTTTTTGAACCCGTGGTGCTGAGAACACCATAGAATTATGGACTGTGGTGTGTCTCTATTTGACACCAGGAGCGCAGACACAATCAGCCGTGTCTCCCTGATGAGTCCGATCCAGGGGCGAAAAGCCTAGGAGCAGGCAATACAAATAGATCTGCCTTCAAGGGAGATTACGATAGTTCTCTCAGGCAGCTACTGAAGGTTTCTCATTATTTATAACATATTTCCCCCATTTTCTTCATCTCCTTTTTTTTCTCCTAAAAGTTCAAATCTTTGCCAAGTCATTACTATAATGACATCAGAATTGTTAGCCTTCACTTGTTTTCCCCACTACTTAATTGTCCAGCATCATATTGTTTGGTCAATCAGTGGGAAATTGCATCTCTTAGGAGATCCAAGTAAAGGTTATTCTGCACAATTCTTAGCCACTGACAAAGCTTTGGTTATTGAACAGCAGAGCTGACCACTCAGACTGTTCCATATATTTTGATCTCCCTTGCATCCTTGAACGGATCCTCAAGCATAGGCTAAAAAGTTGTCCCTTACATTTTATACTGTTTGTGTAATGCTTGTAGTTTTCCAACAACTTTTTTTTTCCTCTCCACACTTTCGTTTTATTCCATTTACTATCCTTTGCTGGGTGCTGTTGGATTCTTTCTGAGCCCTTGGTGCTGAGAGAACACCACAGAATTATGGACTGTGGTGTGTCTCTATTTGACACCAGGAGCGCATCATATAATCAGCCGTGTCTCCCTAATGAGTCCGATCCAGCAGACGAAAGGCCTAGGAGCAGGCAATACAAATAGAGCTGCCTTCAAGAGAGATTACGATGGTTCTCTCAGGCAGCTAGTGAAGGGTTTCTCATTACTTATAATATGTTTTCCCATTTTCTTCATATTCGTTTTTCCTTTTTTTTTTTTTTCTTCTAAAAGTTCAGATCTTTGCCAAGTCAAGTCATTACTATAATGACAGAAGAATTGTTAGCCTGCACTTGTTTTCCCCCGGTACTAATTGTTAAGCATCATATATATATATATATATATATATATATATATATATATAATGCTGAACAATTTACTAGTGGGGAGAAAACAAGTGCAGGTTAACAATTCTTCCATCATTATAGTAATGACTTGGCAAAGATTTGACATTGAGAGGAAAAAAAAAAACTTGAAGATGAAGTAAATGGGAAAATGGGTATCATAAATATGAAAACCCTTTACTAGCTGCATGAGGAAACTATCGCAATCCCTCTCGAAGGCAGATCTATATGTATCGCCTGCTCCGAGGCCTTCCGTCCGCTGGATCAGACTCATCAGGGAGACACGGCTGATTGTGTCTGTGCTCTTAGCGTCAGATAGGGACAAACCACAGTCCATAATTCTATGGTGTTCCGACCGCCAAGGGTTCGAAAAAGAATCCAACAGGACCTCCAAAGCAGCCAGCAAAAGGTAGTGGAATTAAACAAAAACGAAAGTATGGAGAGGAAAAAAGTTGTTGAAAGCTAAAAAACATTACGCAAACAGTATAAAATGTAAGAGACAATCTTTGAGCCTATGCTTGAGGATCCATTTAAGGATGCAAGGGAGATCAACAGATATGGAACAGTCTGAGTGGTCATCTCTGCTGTTCAATAAACCCAAGCATTGTCAGCAGCTAAGAATTGTGCAGAACAACCTTTCCTTGGATCTCCTAAGAAATGCAATCATCCACTGATTGACCAAACAATATAATGCTGAACAATTAAGTAGTGTGGGGGAAAACAAGTGCAGGTTAACAATTCTTCCATCATTATAGTAATGACTTGGCAAAGATTTGAAATTGAGAGAAAAAAAAAAAAAAAACAAAAAACACTTGAAGATGAAGTAAATGGGAAAATGGATATCATAAATATGAAAACCCTTCACTAGCTGCATGAGGAAACTATCGCAATCCCTCTCAAAGGCAGATCTATATGCATCGTCTGCTCCGAGGCCTTTCGTCTGCTAGATCGGACTCGTCAGGGAGACTCGGTTGATTGTGTCTCTCTGCTCTTGGCGTCAGATAGAGACAAACCACAGTCCATAATTCTGTGGTGTTCCGACCGCCAAGGGTTCGAAAAAGAATCCAACAGCACCCCAAAGCAGCCAGCGAAAGGTGGTAGAATTAAACAAAACGAAAGTATGGAGAGGAAAAAGTTGTTGAAAACTAAAAGCATTACGCAAACAGTATAAAATGTAAGAGACAATCTTTGAGCCTATGCTTGAGGATCCATTTAAGGATGCAAGGGAGATCAAAAGATATGGAACAGTCTGAGTGGTCAGCTCTGCTGTTCAATAACCCAAGCATTGTCAGCAGCTAAGAATTGTGCAGAACAACCTTTCCTTGGATCTCCTAAGATCATATATATATATATATATATATATATATATATATATATATATATATATATATATATATATATATATATATATATGCGGAAATCTAAACTAGTATGATAATTTCGCCGAAAAAAATGGACAAACGAATCACAAGACAAAACACGACGCGTTTCGGCCTCGTGGGTTTTCAAAAGGAATGATAAACAACACTTAGGACAACGCAAATGAAGAACGAGCAATCACTCATTGTCAAATTCACCGCCAGATCGCTGTAGAATCAAGAAAAAAACATAGACACGCGCACATCTTGCACAGAATTTGACGAAGATAAGTCATTGCTCGTTCATTTTCGATGTACGGAGTGTTGTTTATCTTGCACGAAGAAGACTTAAGAGGTCCATAAGTATCGTGTTTTGTCTTGTAATTCGTTTATCCACGTTCTTCGGCGGAGTTATTACTGCTCGAAGTAGATGTATGTGGTCGAAACCCGTCGTGTTTTGTCTTGCGATTCGTTTGTCTACGTTGTTAGGCGAGGTTGTTATAGATACTTGAGAAAAAAGTATATTATTAAAAAAAAAAAAAAGCACACACATACACACACATTGCGTGCGCGCGCGCGCGCGCACACACACACACACACACACACACACACACACACACACACACACACACACACACACACACACACACGCACACACGCACGCACGTACACACACGCACGCACGCATGCACGCACATCCCAATCATAACAATCTTACCAAGTCGGCCACATAGGGAGAGGCCAGGCCCCCGATCCGAGCCAGCATGGAGCAGCTGCCTAAGCCCGAAGCTGCGGAGCACAGTGGGGAACAGCTCCGGAGACATGATGTAGAGATGGACGTCAGACCAGTAGATACACCCATCCGACCCACCATGGACAGTCCTCTTAAGATCCAGTCTGTTGGGAAGATAGGCATGTGTGGTCAATGAGCAAGGAACAGTGGAGGGAGAGAACGAGGAAAGGGATGAATATAGAACCATATGACCCACCATGGGCAATCCTTTCAAGATCCAGCCTGTTGGGAAGAAACGTTTGAGGCCACTGATGAAGGAAGGAAGGAAGGAACGAGAAAAAGGGGGAAAGAGAGGAATGAATCAGGACGTAGGTGAACATCAAACGACTGGCTTCACCAGTCCAAGCCATCAGGAACAGCCATTTTAAGATCTGTTTATAGGACATGCATATGTGATGTGTGTTTTTTTGTTGTTGTTATTGTTGTTATCGTTGTTTCAGTTGGTTTTGTTGTTGCTGGTGTGGTGGGCGAAGGGAAAAAAAAATCAAAAAGGAAATAAGACATGACTGTATATCCTTGCGATCCACCATATATCATTCTGTCAGGTTTCCATTACCACATCCAACCCACCCCTCACCCCCAACCACACGCAGTCTCAAAAAGTGTACCTCAAGACATCAACCAATTGATGATCGACACTTACGGCTCCCTCCCAGCACGGTTGGGAAGATAGTGGCTAAGCAGGCCACACCACCAAGGGCGGTAACACCCGTCAGCAGAGGGCGCCTTCCGATGCGTTCTATTAATAGTGCGAAGAGCAGGAGCGACAGGCCGTCCATGCTGAGCAAAATGGTGAAGTTGAGAAAGATGTTGCCCTTCATGGTGGAGACATTTAGCATCAGGCCGTATTGTTCATGATGAGGAGGATCTGCTGCAGACAGATAACAAGTTTCCTTCTTTTTTTTTGTCTCTCGTTTCTATTCCTCGCCCAGTAGCATTACTCCTTCGTTCTGTTGGTAGTGAGAACAGTACCCTTTAAAAAAAAAAAATACCTTTAATTAGAAATCATCCAATTTCGGAGTGAGCTTCTCTGAGGTGGTTGAAAGTGAAATTTTGACGTCAACTCCCATCAATCAAATGTTACGATTTTCGGTGTATGAAAAAAAAAAAAGAAACGAAACGGTTGAAAAAAATAATTTCCTGTTTGAAATCTTGCCTTTCACATTTGCCTTTCAAGACACCATGTATGCCGCTTGTATTGAAATTGAAGAAGATTTTTTAACATCGAAAACTGATCTAGAAACTATCTTGTTCAGAATTTATCTCTGCACATGCGCACACACGTGCACGCGTTCGAGCGCGTGTTTATGTGTGTGTTTATGAAAAACATCCATGCATCTGGGTACTAGAAGAGTAGAAGTATTTTACTTCAGAGTAATATCAATCACTCGAGAATTTCACTTCCTAGGCAGGCAAAAGTTACGTATCTCAAGAAAAGTTCTCTCTCTCTCTCTCTCTCTCTCTCTCTCTCGATACGTCTCGTCTCTATATATATCTGTGTGTGTGTGTGTGTGTGTGTGTGTGTGTGTGCCTGTCTGTCTGTCTGTCTGTCTGTCTCTCTCTCTTTCTCTTCTCTCTCTCTTTCTCTCTCTCTCTCTCTGATACGTCCAAAAACCATGTTTTGGGAGGAAATAGAACTTGAGACTGGATTTCCAACCTAGAAGTCTGGTATGTTGCAGAAGCATTGATTATGGAAGGATAGTCAACGGCATTTTCTTCAACCTGGACGAGCTTTCTTTAAAGCTGTCAAGAAACCTTTCTTGGTTTTATTGTGTTGATCGTTCGTGTGAGGATCCAAATAAATCTGTCTCCTTTGCTGCAAATGTCTGGGAGTCCCTCTGACAACGTCAATCCTCAGTCTCTTTATTGGCTCAATCCCGTCCTCACCCCAGAGCTACAGAAAACCGGTCGTTAGTCTTCCACAGAAATGCTGCGCTCCTTGTAATCTGGCACCTCAGGACAGGTAGCAGGTAGACGAAACGTAAGTTCTTTGAGTCAGTAACACATTGGGATGTTTCCCAAGAGTCAGATTTTCTTCCAATCTGTCAATAACATTCTAAAAGGGCAGTTGTGGACACAGGTCGTCTAATATTGCTTAGGACAGCTGTTTGCTGGTTCAACGATGCAACTTCCCTCGGGGGACGTACACATCTCCGTGATATTAGGCATTTCAGGTTCAGAAACAGGTATTGCTGCAAATATAGTAAGTGATTTCAGCAGAGTTAGACACATATTTACACAAGTGTACTGTTGGCATAATTCAAAGTCTCCTTTTTCGAACTTATCAAATAACTACATCAACTGTGTTATTATCATAATGACTGTGATCTTCATGTGAATACGTTTGCTTAGTTTGACTGGTTTGGTTTTAAAATGAGTTCTTTTAATGAAGATATACCTTTCTGTCTTTGCCTCAAGGGTATAAAACACCTAAACACCAAGACATATTTTACGCAGTATACCTCTTTGACTCAATACTTACGTTTGACACATTGGGTGCTACACAACAATCAGCTATGATTTAGACATGAAAGGTTGGAGATAAGAATAACAAGCAAGAAACTATGTTGAGGACAAAGTTTTTTTTTTTTTTTTTTTTTTTTTTTTTTTTAAGTGCAACGGATCTTTGCTCCCCACCCCCCATGGGAATTATAGGGTAAGACCCAACAGATGCACACAATATTTGTGGCTAAGGGCTGAATCTCTCACTAGCTGCCAATTACAGACCTTAGACGTCAATATTTACAGAATGTGAGGAAAGAAAGGGAAAGATGACCAGCTGCCGTGGTGAAGTGGTTAGCGGCGCGGACTCCCCGCTGGGAGCTCGTGGGTTCCCACCAGCTGTTGGAGTTTTCTGTCCCGATCGGCTCCTACACAGAGTTAAACTTGCTACGGGCTCAGTTGCGAAGACTTGGACCACACAGCCGAGTTTCATCACTTCATGGATGCGTCTCGGAGAGTGTTGCTCAAATTTTCTGACCAACACTGCAGGTGTCTGTATCTCTAGGGCCTGGTTGGCGCCCGGATGTATTATGAAAGGAAGCGTCGAGTACAACCTTGCAGTCTCACATCGGAATGGAAATCCATAGCATCATCTTAATTATCCTCATTCTCATCGA
>JADBJO010020343.1:27500-31517 GCA_016801955.1 Conus betulinus
AAGATGATATTGTATATACACACTGACGTTTCTGGCACAAAGGTAAATCAGGCTGGTGATACACAGTGAAGCAAATGGCCGAACTATCCAGGAAGACAATGATGCGTACAGTTTAACAACTTCACGTTTAATAATGGAGGCAGAAATAGTAACACACACACCCCACTAGATTTCGTCCACAGGCTAGTTTAACACTTAACAAGCCGTGATACTGACAGACTCCATGAACCTCGTTCAAAAAGTGGAGAGTGGAATGGGAAGCTCGACATAAAGTAATGCACATCTTGCCATTGGCGATACTCAAATGGATGAACTGCCCTGGACAGGAAGGAATTAGAGGAACGAAAGAGCAGACACACTGGTTGGCAATGCGACGATAAGAACTGGATTACAGCTCGGCTGATCCGATGTGATAAGAAATCTCAAGAATCACCTAAACAAACGAGAGAAAGCCACTATGCCATGAACAAAACTTACAAATCTGAACATTTAGGTTCACTTGGTGTAACTATCAGCTTGATTTGCACTTCTGTGGGTGAAATGCATTATGAAGATAAATGTATTTGTGACCATAGTAACACTTTAAGTAAATGAGCATTATAGATGAACAATGCTAAAATCTTAAAC
Source organism: Conus betulinus (assembly GCA_016801955.1). Classification (NCBI taxonomy): domain Eukaryota; kingdom Metazoa; phylum Mollusca; class Gastropoda; order Neogastropoda; family Conidae; genus Conus; species Conus betulinus. The sequence continues at coordinate 28,128 of JADBJO010020343.1, forward strand.
GGTCTCATAATGTTGCAGATTTGACTCGCGTGAATATGTTCAATAATTATTTCTGAACGCACACACTCATTTTGTATACGACTTGATAAAATTGTAAATTCAAGCAAAGAGCTAGAAGAATGGATTCTTCCTATGATTGAACCATTTACTAATAACAAAAAGAACTAAACTGGACTGTGATATTTACAGAAGCACTAAGCTTTTAAGCAGTTGGGAAATTATTCACCAGTAAAATAAACAATTAATCTACTGCCTTCGTTAAAAAAACAACAGTAAAGTTCACCAATGAAGTCACGCTGTACGCTGACAGAATCATCACGCCATTGGTTATGCCTTCGTAGTTACAGATCTTACTTTTTTATTTGTAACCAGCCAAATAAAACATTGTTTCATGCATTTACTTGCATTGTACAGCATGTGATTCAACGTGCCAGTACGGTTTATGAACAAAGAATCAGACAAAATACAGATAAAAAATCTTAAATTTGATTATCAACATGCATGGTTGTGTTAAGTAGTGTGCCAGCCCAGGTGTACCGACGCCCCTTTCTCTCACCCTCATCCCCTTCGTGGTAGGCCGTGTTACAAATAAATAAATTGAATCGAGGTGGTAAGTATCTCAGTGATGGAAACAAACCGAAGTGTTCCAGGATACTTACAGCGACTGGCTATGCAACCATAATCCTTTTTTCTCTTATATCGTATCTAAATGAATTGGAGAGCTTCTTGCTCCCTTTTTTTCTTTTGATGTCCACAAACATAAAAACCCCAGTTACAAACATGCTTCTTCGTAACTGTTACGTTTGTTACTTCTTTGATTTGCGGACGACATTGTTCGTTCACATGAATCAAAGCAAGGTTTACAAGAGGTGCATGATGTACTTCAAATAGAATTTCGCAAGGCACCATACATCCGTGACGTAAATTTACCATGGGGTAATTGGTTACCAGGTCATAATGGAATGTATTCCTGCCAAATAGCGAGAGAATTCATAGCCCTGAATTCAGTGACGCATTATCCCTCATTCAGATTCTTATCATCATGAACTATTGAATCCAGCATCCTGCTTCTCACTGGGATCACTCACAAATAGCCAGCAGCTATGATGACGCAGGGAGCCGCCAGAGAGGCCTGAAAGTGCGCCCAGTGCCTGAGGGAAGAAGGCGGACAGCACGGCCAGCAAGGACATGGTGCTGGAGAACGCCTCGATGGCCACGGAGATGTACCGCCTTTGAGACTTTCCCACCAGCTCCATGCCTAGAGCAGGAAAAGTCAGGAAACGTGTATGAAGAGAAGCTGTATTGACTTCTCCGATGACAATAAAGGGATATGATGAGGATGGGGACAATCATACAGGCAGGCATCATGTCATGTTTGTTTATTTTACCATCCCATCCCTATGTTCCATCAGACCGTATCCCCCTCCCTTTCTACAACATCACCCACCTTTTGCCCCCTCTACTCACCCACCCCGTTCCGCTCATGCACACTCCTGTCACTTGAGCCCCTATCCCCCCATTCTTCCCCTACCCAATCAATGACCGTCTGCATAATGTACCAAGGACGTAGGTGCACAGATAGGAACCAGTAGTTGTGCCCCCTGCAAGAAACCGTAGCGCCATCAAAGCCGGAAGTGACGTCACATAAATGAGCCCCACGCGGGAAGCCAACATGGCCAGCAACATGAAGGTGTAGACACGACGACGACCAAAACTGCAACATTGAGTAAATTTTAATGTCGTACATGAACAGGCAAAGAAACGAATATGATCAGTTAATACACTGAACAAAAGCTGAAAAAATCACGATTATTTTTGTATCAAAGTAAGCTGATCAGATAAAAGATGATGTTGATGATGATAACTATGATGAAGATAATGATGATGATGATGATGATGATGATGATGATGATGATGATGGTGATGATGATTGTGACGATGATGATGATGACGACGACGACGACGATTGTGATGATGGTGATGATAACGATGTGGATGACGACGACATTATCGTCATCATCATCATCATCATCATAATCACATGATAATGATAATATAATGATAAATACTTAGATGATGATAATACTAACAATAATGATGATGATGATGATGATGATGATGATGATGATGATGATGATGATGATAATGATGATACTACTACTACTACTTCTCACGTAACAGCATCAATAGCAACAATTAACATAAAAATATGATAATAATGTTAGTAACACAAATGCCATGGAGAAGTGGAATATTGCGAGCAGGTGGAATACCACTACTACTCTAAAATCAAAAAACATCATTAACAACACAATCTAATCATTATCATCATCGTAATCATCATAATGATAACAATAATAATATATAACAATGACTTTGAGAAGAGGAGCTTGAGCGGCAGGAGGAGGGGGGAGGAAACGGAAAGGGATGAGGTGAAGGAAGAAGAGCAGGAGGAGGAAATGGAGGATTGAAGTAGGAGGAGACGGAGAGGAACAGGAGGAAGAGGAGACTGGTAACATATTTTGATACTGGCCCAATAAAACAGGAAATGAACAGCAGCATTCACACTACGGAAAACTTGATTTTCGAATAGTAGAAGTTTTTCACTGCTCGCCTCACAATGTACACTCAAATTGTTTCTAACTCATAAGAAAATACTCTGTCTAACATGACGACAATTCACTAAACACCAGTTTAACTAAAACCCGTGCCCCAGGTAGACAACTAATATCCAACTCATGTAGTAGCTTGGCGAAGCAGTTCTTTCTTTTTTTTTTTCTTTTAAAAGAAAAGCCAACCATCAGAAGCAGTCGTCAAATCATAATCAGTCAGTCAAGCGCCACCCTCAGTATATTGGTAGCAGCACCAGCAAGATGAACAACGGGTTTTATCCAACACAGCTGAAATAATTACAAATACAATGATGCTTTGAGTGGTTTGACTGATCAGTCAGCAGTGCGCGTCAAACAGTTGAACTCAGCGTAAGCAAATCAACATTCGCCAACCACTCTACTATTTAACTAAACATGGCTTTTCTTCTTCTTTTCCTCTACATGAGACGGCAGAATAAATGACAGAGGCCATGGCGTGATGATTAGCGGCTCTCCGCATGGATTACAAATCGCGAAGACATGCCAGAAGGAATTAACCAATGGCATGAATACAGATTTAAACGCAAAGACAGAACCCCAACCTTATGAGTTCGACATTAGGCCACATTTCATCTCTTCACTTTTACGACAGGGCTGGATCATTTAGACTGGGGAAGGCGAGGGTAGGTTCTGTCCATATAAGGGAAGGAAAGCAATGTGGTACAAAAAAAAAAAAAAATATTTTTGCCTTCTAGGGTCGGTTGTTCCGGGATCGCCGAACCTTCCTTCTTCCAGCTCT
>JADBJO010020344.1:0-22500 GCA_016801955.1 Conus betulinus
GCACCTTCTGCGGGCGGCTCGCACACTCATGCACCGGGTCAGCCTTCTTTGTTTCCGCTCGTCAGGCTTTCACTGTCCAATAATGTGCCTGGTACGACCTGGGGGGCTTGATCCAAGGCGGATCACTGACCATGTAGCCAACATTGCCACCCGATTTGGTAGTAAATGTACGCGAGCCAAGTACCTAATTGCTTGTTTGTCATAAATGAATGAAACTTGTCAAACAAAAATGATACAAACGTTCCGCCTAGCACCGCTTCTGACCAAAGTAATGCTGTCGTTGAATACCGCATATGATGGTTATCACTGGCCTTTCTATCTCGTCAGTCCAGCTGAGTAAGAGTATCTGGGCGTTGGGTCCCCAAGTTGTGGCTGAATGTGACATCGGCGGCATAAGGGTGAATTTAATGGATCCCTCTGCCTAATTCAATCGATTGACCACCACGATATTTTTCCATTTTCTGATACCGTATTGACCTGAAACTCGACTGCCAAATACTATGTTAACAACTTTAACTTTTGCTTGGCATATCCTAGAATGCAATTTGTATCAAAGATCTTTCCGTAGGAACTGTTTCTGGACAACCATTTTGTTTGTTTGTTGGCACAGAGTTTTGGTGTGTGATTTTTGCTGCTTAATATTCAAAGTTCAGCTTTTTTTTGTGTGAAGAAATTTTCGGAAAAATGGCTGAATCAGATAACTATGCAACTTGTAGAATCCATTTTCTGATGCCTTAGTGATGAAGAGAGTGGATTTGAGAACTATACTCTCTAGAGTTTTGAAGCAAGAATTAATTCAGATTTCATTTGTGACCTATTATAAATGAAGATCAATAGCTGACTGATTTTGAGATGGAACTAATGTTTACAAATTCAGCCAGCTTTTTGTGATAGGTCAGATTGCAGGCTTTGGGGCATTTATCAAAAGCAGACAGATGTTATAGTTAATTTTGCTGCTTCACATGGATATACTCGCAAAGGTTTGCTGGAGAAAAATCTACAGCTGTTTATTTTATGATTTATTTTATTTTTTTTGTCCACTGTGGTCAAAAACATCGGACAGGTCTTTACTGATGGTAACTCCGAGGTATTGCTGGCTGGTGTTTCTGGTATTTGGTTATGGAGGCTGTAATGCTTTTTGACAGTGGTTTTTTATTTAAAAGGAAAAGGTTTTTTTTTTTTTTTTTTTTTTTCAATCTTACGGGATTGTACCCTTTTTTTGCCATGGTTCATACTTTCGGGGGGGGGGGGTGAAGCAACTGTGCCAGTTGTAGCAGCTGTGGTGTTTTGACCCGATGTCTGTTTTTTGTTTTTGTTTTTTTTTTTGTGAGGTTTTTTTTTTTTTTTTTTTTTTTTTTTTTTTTTTTCTTTTTTTTTTTTTTAAGAGCCTACACACTACATAAACTTCTGGTATTCTTGCTGTTAGTGAACTCTATGAACAGTTTCCTGGTCTGTCGATGGTAGTTGCCTCCTTGTTGATATTGGCTTAGCGCCAATTTCCATGCCAATTCTTGTCTCATCCAGTCTTTCTCTGAACTTGGCGAGTTCATGTTCATTGCCTGCCAGGCCAATAATTTGATGTCATTTGCAAATTGAAGTTCATGACTCGCCTTTCAGTGCTTGGTCAGTGCACATGGATGAAAGCACATGTTGGTAAATGCAGGAAACTGGAATTCAACCATGTGCTTTTTGTTTGGAGAATCTGAAATCACGAAACCGGTCTAGGTCAATTTTTTCCCCCCGAACATCTCGATAAAAATGCGTCCTGATCACTTTGTCCAACCCCAGGTTTTTCTTTTGCAGGACTGATCACCCCTTTCTTATTTTTGAGGAAAGAATGCACAAATGCTGCTTTAGCCAATAGGCATGATACTGTTCGTTGAGCCTATTGAAGATAATGGCAGCGATCAATACTAGTGTTTAGAACATTTCGTTTTTACATGCCCTCACACAGCAGAGCCTTTCTTCAGTAGTAACCGCAAAATCTTACATTACCTATGGTGAAATAGGTTCTTCATGACTCAGTTTTACTTTCAAACGTGATTCATCAGCATACTTTGGCTAGACTAATGCTGTCTCCGCGATTTTGTGGTTTCAATTCAAAATGCGTCCAAACCTAAAAGAGGTGTTTAACCAGCTTCCCAAGGCGACTGTAAAGTAGAAAGTCTTACGGTGCTGTTCGCATACATACAGGCCACTCTTTTTAAAACACCCATTATCTTTAAAATGTGAAGAATCTTCATTGGGTATTTCTATGTCGTGCATCACTGACAGTGAAATACTCTTTTAGAGTGATCATACTTGCATGTTGCGAGACATAAACATTTTACAGCAGACTCCATGAAACCTTGTTCAGAGGTGTCCCCACCTGATGTGACCTTTAAATATCTGAAAGAGATCACATTTTTCATCTGATCTAAGATTTTACAGACGAAAAGATTTTTAACAAGTTTCAAGTGTGATTTTTAGGTGTATTTTAAAAAGGTGCGTTTTTTTTTTTTTTTTTTTTTTTATTAGTTTTTTTTTTTTTATACGAGTTCACTTCACAATGCAGTGACAGCTGATAAGGCCCCTTGTGGTCGGCCTGGCTATAAGCAAAATGAGCTACCTAGACGGCCGTAAAATATCATGTGTAGTTCGGCTTGGCAAGTGTGATTGCCCTGAAACTGAAAACTTGCGTCATTAAGTGTGTATGAGAAAGGAACAGAAAATAAATATCAGGTCCATTGAGACGTGTTGCTAAAATGGATTGGGAGAGTGGGTGGTTCAAAGCTGTCGTTTGGGCTATAAGCAACATCATTCAAATTCTGGTAATCTGGAGATTCTGATAATTCCACACTATGAAGAAAGGACACGAGCGTGTCTATTTTGCAGTGTGTTTCTCTCTGTTGACATATTTTTTCTTATAAGGTTTTTGGGAAGGTTACATTTAACAGTTACTGAAAATTTCTTACATAAGAGTAAAAACTGATGTACACAGTAGTCTAATTGTCTGGAGATGCCGGTATGTTCTACATATTTTTATGGAACAAGGATTCCTAAGCACTTTTTTGCATGTTTTAGATTTCTTTATTTTGTGGTTTCCTTTTTTAAGAAGATCCAAATACAGAATCAACTTGAATAAGATGACAGCTTTTGATGGGGGCTCCTTGCATACATGAATCGACTTGACACTGCATTTATTGCAGTTTTATTCAGCACTTTTTTTTTTTTTTAATGGATGGTTGACAGCCCTAAGAGGACAGTATGTAGTTTACCTGCAGCCAGCAGAACAGTATGCAGAGCAGACAGGGCAAGAAGGATTTGAAAATTTTTCAAATAGTTGGAATAGATCAGTTTAAAAGTAGTGGCATCTGCTGAAACGTGCTTCTTTTTCCTGACTCTTTTGGTAGCTCCATCCTCCCCCTGATTGACAGAGGGGATGTATTGTGAAATGAAGTATAGAGCAGCCTGATCTCCAGTTGACTAGAATAAAAGTTCATATGGTCTTATTGGTCTTTATTAAAAAAAGAAAAAAGAAAAAAAACCTGCAGCCACTCATGGCCTTCTCTGTGCTTTGTATCTTGTGTTCTCCATGTTCATTCAGGGCCAGTGATAGAATACATGACCTCGTTGTTTCATGCTAGCGTGCTCAGGGGGGACAGTCATTGGATGACCATGGTGATGCCCTCCAGGTGGCAGTACTCATTTGCATGGGTTCTGTAATTCAGAGTCTCGAAAGCGTGACTAGTCCAAAAGTATAAACATGAGTGAGAATGCTGTAATGGTCGCAAAGCACAAATGGTGCCAGGAAAGTGTTAGCAATGCTCTTTAATACAAGATTTAAAACCATTCATCTGAAATCCAAGTACATTAGCTAAAATGTAGACAGTGCTTTGGAAAGGTTATTAGGAAGGAGACTTTACAACAAGCTTTACAACAATTTGTGTCTTCATGGGTTTTAAATGACAAGATATTTATTAATGTAGCTGTTTATAATGTATAGAATTCCACAGAAAGGAAAAACTGAAGAAGAAACCACTCGGCGAACACAATTGTGTGAAATTTAAGCTTTTGATGTAAACATTTTTGATTTTAAAGTTTATACACCAGCGCCTTTCCACATGTGTTCATGGCAGACAATCACATTTTTTCCCTTCTGTTTTTTTTTTCTTTTAAAATGCATTACTAGGATCATGTAATCACTGGTGATTTGGGCTTTTCAAGTGATGTTTCAGTGTATATGGATCAGAACTGACGGGCTCTGTTTGAACACCACTGAAATTGCTCAGCAGTAGTGTAGTATCTCCTGTTATGGACACAGTATTTGATAGCTCCCTGTGGAAATGGTGTAGTTTTTTCCTTTGGTGGGTCTGTCTTGTGACTGGATATTGATGATGGTTTTCTGACTGGATGACTTTCTAGTGTAGAGTCTTCAGGTTGCGTTGCATTATGACTGGACATGGACAGCTCACTGTGGATTTTTTGTAGTGGCTTCGCAAGTCAGTTCTGTCGCTTCTTCTTTCCGAAAAGACTGGTTCACTCAAAAAATGATGAGGAGGGTCACCAGAAGATTGATAGATACCTGTGGGACTGAGTAGTCCTCGGGCGGGTTGGTGTATGAGTGAATATTGATAGATACCCATAGGGACTGAGTAGTGTTCATCGGGTTTGGTGTATGATTGAATATTGATAGATACCTGTGGACTGAGTGTGTTCAGGCGGGTTGGTGTATGAGTGAATATTGATAGATACCTGTAGACGAGTAGTGTCGTCTGGTGGGTTGGTGTTATGAGTGAATATTGATAGATACCTGTGGACTGAGTAGCGTCGTCTGGTGGGTTGGTGTATCAGTGGAATTTTGGTAGAATAAGGAATTGACTGTAGACTGAGTAGTGTCACCTGGTGGGTTGGTGTATGAGTGAATTTTGATAGATACCTGTGGACAGAATAGTGTTCATCTGGTGGTTGGTGTATGAGCGAATTTGATAGATACCTGTAGACTGTAAGTACTGTCGTCTGGTAGGTTGGTGTATGAGTGAATATTGATAGATACCTGTGGACTGAGTTGTGTCGTCTGGTGGGTTGGTGTATGAGTGAATTTTGATAGATACCTGTGGACTGAGTAGTGTCTGTCTGGTGGGTTGTGTATGAGTGAATTTTGATAGATACCTGTGGACTGAGTAGTGTCTATCTGGTGGGGTTGGTGTATGAGTGAATTTTCATAGATACCTGTGGACTGAATAGTGTAGTCTCGTGGGTTGCTTTTATAGAAATTTGACTGGATAGGGTTCACTGTGAACTGGTGTGGTCTCCTCCAGTGGGATTGCCTCAGGACTGGATATTTGTGGCTCCCAGTGTTTTGTCTGGGACTGGATTTGTGGCTCCCAGTGTTTTGTCTGGGACTGGATATTTGTGGCTCCCAGTGTTTTGTCTGGGGACTGGATATTTGTGGCCCCAAGCAGACTGGCAGTGTCTTGTCTGGGGAACAGATATTTGTGGCTCCCAGCAGACCGAGTGCCTGGTCTAGGGACTGGATATTTGTGGCTCCCAGCAGACTGGCAGTGTCTGCTCTGGGGACTGGATATATTTGTGGCTCCCAGCAGACTGGCAGTGTCTGCTCTGGGGACTGGATATTTTGTGGCTGTCAGCAGACTGGCAGTGTCTGCTCTCTGGGGACTGGATATTTGTGGCTCTCAGCAGGCTGTCTGGTCTCGGGGACTGGATATTTGTGGCTCCCAGCAGACTGGCAGTGTCTAGTCAGAGGACTGGATATTTGTGGCTCCCAGCAGACTAGCAGTGTCTTGTCTGGTGGGTTGCCTAGTGACTTGCATAGGGGCTTTGACAGGATGACACAGGTGTCGCCTTCAACAAGGGAAACTGAAAAAAAAAAAAAAAAAAGTGTGGACTGGGATGGAACTAGATCGGTGTGTGGCTGTCTTGGAGAGCTGAGAAAAGTGGGAATAAGTTCAGTGGGGTTGGGGAGGGAGGAGGGGGAGACTTGGTGTATTTGTAAATTGCACAATGCCTGAACAGACGTGGAGGAAGAAAAACATGTTTACAGACAATGTTAATATGTTGAGCGATGTACCGTTAATCTTCAAGAGGATGGGAAAAAACCACTAACAGTGTTGGGATCCATTCATTCTCATTGTTGGATAGAACGCACCAGATTAAGTGGGAAGTTTTTTCATGAGGATATAGAAGAATAGGACTGTTCAGTGTTGTACTAATTGGTGCAAACAAACAAGTTGGCAGACTAGTCGCTCCCTCTGTTCTCCAAATTCCATCCCCCAGCTGCTTTAGAGATCAGTGGAAAACTGTTGACAGTTCTGGTATGAATGGTGATAACTGGTCAAGACAGAGTTCAGTTCTGTTGTGTGCTTACTGTAGCAATCCCCATGATTTGTTGGTCATAGTGCAGTTTTTGTAGTTTCTGCTGGGAGCTGTTGAATGCCGACTTTTGAAAATAACATCATTGATTCCTAGTTGATGCAAATATGTGACCAACTCCCACAAAATGATAGATAAGTGGAATTTTGAACTTACTAAAATACGTACATCAAACAGTAAGAGGAGAAAAAGACTTTTACATATCAACAGTAAGAGGAGAGAAAAAGACTTTTCCAATGAATAAAAAGAATTTCTGTATGTTAAAAAATGAAAAAGTAATGACCCTTCAAAAAGTCCCATTAACACAGTAGCCATTTTAAGAAAAATGGCTTTAAAAAAGTTTCCGTACTTTCTCCAACCATTTTCCTCCTTAGCAACCAAGGTTAAATTTTGCTGTAAACTTAAGAAAATGTGGGAAACCATCAAAATGATAATTGCAAACGCTTTAATAATTGAATTTTATCCCCAGTCAGATATATATTGGTGAATTTAATGGATGTTTTAGGATGCTGAAAAATTGAAAAAAAAAAAATTGATAAAAAAAAAAAAAAAATCTAATCAGTACTTTTTGTTTTTAATGTTATCTTAGCATAGATACACTATCACAACTGATTGAATTTATATGTATTTTTCTAGTCTCATTTTGCCCAGCGTTAAAAAAAAAAGTGGGTTTTTGGAGGGAAAAAAGATAGCTCTCTTGCACTGTGCGTTAACACATACCAGACTCACAATTTATGACATCCTATGATAAAACAGCATATACTCATTAACAAACATACCTTATCAGAAACAAACGCTTGTGCATTATTCTTTCTTCTTCTTCCTTTTCAGTTGCCTGGGTGAAATCTCTCTTGTCCTCTCGCACTGGCACACCACGCATGCACGCACGCTGGGTGCACTCACACATGCACTATATCCCGACGTTCACAAGCTTGTTGCTCCCTCTCCTCTCCACAAACATGCACACACACACACACACATAATAATATGGTGGCCATCAGCAGTGGAATGCTTTAAATGATGATTTTGATGTGCATGAGTTACAGGAAAACTGTTCTGCCATTTGTAGATCTGGCAGAGCTGCCCATTGCAGTTTATACCTGTATCTGTTTTGCATACGTCCCCCATCACCAAATTTTTTGGCATTATCGCAACAGCATTATACCTGACAGTCCGCGCTTTTCTTCAATTTGTACAACTGGCTCCTAATTTTCTTCTTCAGATTCCGAGTCCAACAGGCTGAGATTGACCACACATGCCTGTCGAGTGGATCGGGAGATCCCATTGTCAGCTTCGGTGTCAGTTTCTTTGTTGGAATCAAAATCAGAATACTCCTTTTTGATTGCTATTGCTGGTGGTGAAATATTATTATAAGGCCACTAATTCCCTGGCCTTCGTAATCGAAAAATATTTCCTGCTTTTTGATTAAATTAACGGCGTTACAATGTGGTTGATCCATGATAATGATTTTTTGAGTGAAGCGACGACAAAGGCAAAACGCAATAGATTCCATCGAGCTGTGGCCAATGAAAGGCAGCATCTCTGCTGTTAACAGCTGACTTACTAAGGCCATTTTCAGTATTTGATTGCTGATTGGTTGGAAGGCTTTCTTTTGTATACAACTTTGAATGCCTCATAAAGGCCTTCTGATTGGTTTCTTTTAGAAAGTTGTGTACACATTCTTACACAGACACCACTGAGCTTTTGAATGATGTGCGACATGCCAGGGGCTCTGCGAGGGATGTGCACTCAATTATCTGTTGAAAATGAGAACTTTTTTGCAATTGGTACTGCTTAAAATTGATGACGTGGAGTGAAAAAATCATTCATTTAATCACATTTCTAACTTAATTTAGGTAAACTCTGTGAAAACAAAAATATTGCTTTAATGGTTTTCCTATGTGTTGGTGCAAAAAATCTCGTTTTAAAACCCCAAATGACCCTCACCACACTTTGTTGCCTGCTGCGGCGATCAGCCTTGCGTGACTTATCAATCATTTGTGTGGGAGGCCGTCACATATTAGAATAATAAAGTGACTTATATAATGGTGAAATTACTTTTAAAAGAAATTAGACTTGATATTGAATCATATCATGCCTCTCTGAGAATTTAAATTACAAAATGGCATGGTTTTTGATAAATTCTGAGATGAATGCTAATTGATTTTTGATAAACTGTGGAATGACTTGCAGTTATGTAAAAGTGATTGATTGTTGATTTATGTGCGGTGTTGTGCTGTTTCTCCAGGTAACCAGTGGTCTGATGTCTGTGTTGTCTCTGTTGTACAGATCCAGGGTGGTAGAGCAGCGTGGACCGGGGCCAATGTGGGTCCATCGGCCTCCGAGGATCCATATGATCCCGTACAGTACGTGGCTGCGGAGGCATGGCCATGTCGTCCTACATGTAACCAGGGGGCCAGCTGTAGGACTACCCCAGGCTGCTGCCAGTGTAGTTTAGGTGGGTTAGGCGCATTCAATCAGGCGACTACTACACAAGCACAGACGCATCCGACACAGGCAACCATTCAGACAACAGTGAATACCTTGTATTTGATTCAGACTGCACCACAGACAACACGAAAACGCCATCCTCCTTCCCTCTGAGGCCTAAAAGTCCCACTCCTACCTCAGAGGTGGAAACATCCTCTTCCACAGGCACTCCGGATAGGTCCCCCAGGCAGCAGTCAACATCCCCTGCACCTGACATGTCCCCTGGTTCACCTGTTGTGTCGTTTACATCATTTTTGGGTCCGCCGTTGGGGTGGGAGTGAATAAGGTGGGAGGGGGGAGGATGAAGACATTGGGATGGAGGGGGTAGGGATGTCTATCTAATCTCCACAGATGATGATGAGTTCCACCGCTCAGGATGAGCCACAAGTTGAGCCCATCGCTCAAGCTGGGCCACGATGATTGAGCCCATCCCTCAAGATGGGCCACAGTTGAGCCCATCCCTCAAGGGGATGTCTGTCTAATCTCCACCAGATGATGATGAGTCCCGTCGCTCAGGATGAGCCAAGAAATGAGCTCATCCCTCAGGATGAGCCACGAGTTGAGCCCATCGCTCAAGATGGGCCACGAGTTGAGCCCATCCCTCAAGATGGGCCACGAGTTTGAGCCCATCCCACAAGATGGGCCAGGAGTTTGAGCCTGTGCACTCGTCGCTCCTTCTCATGTCAGGAGGCCCCCTGACCATTACCAGTCTGTAGACTTCAGGACGGAGTCGTACTTTCTTCCGACGCCTGGAGAGGAGCAGGAGGAAGAATAGGAGGGGCCCGTCGAAACTAAGGACAGTTTCCTCCTGCTCATGATCCAACACAGGCTTTTGCTTTGACACAAACTGGTAATCTCATCTCATCTGATGTAACTTGCTGTGATTAGACCAACTTTGGTCACCCTGCTGTGGCATACTTGCCAGCAGCTGCTGTAGTAAGATAGCTTGAGTTACCCGGGATAGTCCGGAGTTGGTGGCATACTTCTTTACAGTTGCTGTGATAAGACGGTCTTGGTCACCATACCTGTGCATGCTTTCTTATAATCTTGGTCACCAGACATTTCTGCAAACGGGGCAAGATGGACGTAGGAGATAGGGCTAGAGGGAAAATAGGGTAGTGTGTTTTAAAGTTTAGGGAAGGGCAAATTTTTGTAGTTAGAGGGTATAGTAAATATGGGTTAATACCGGGATTAGAGTAGATGCTACTAGAAATTAGCTCAGAATGTGTTTGAGTGTCCAGTGTGTTGGTGTTGCCTTCTGTTTTACTAACCTTGTCAGCATTACTGTATTGTTTCCGTATGTGTATTCAGTTCTGTCTCGTTTTGTCTTCTGTTTTGTCAGGGTGCAGCAGTAGTTTAATTAGCAATGCTTTCTTTTAAATGAACTTTTGAGTTTAAAATTTTTTGTACTGTCTTTCCAAGGTTTTCTTTATTTCAGTCCCTGATATTGTTAAAAACGAAAAAGTGGTATTACAGATTAGTGTGAGAGTAATAGTCTTTAAAACTGTGACAACTTCAAAATGGAAAATTAGGTTATATATACTTTTTGCCATGTAAGATGATCTGACAGCTGAGTATAATTGTGTATTGGGGAAAAAAGAAAAGCCTTTGTTTCCATTGTGCATTGATAATTAAAGAGTTCAGTCAAAGAGAAAACGAAAAGGAAGTCTTTGTTTCCATTGTGTATTGGTTTGATAACTAAACAGTTAGAGTCAGAGAGAGAACATGGCAAAAATGGATGTGAAAGGTGCACCTGTGATGCTGGACAGTAAAATACCTGATCATTCCAGGTGTACACTTCAAATACAGTGTTTTCACTCTCTCAGCTTGTCTGGTCAACCCTACTCAGATTTACCCCCCCATGCGGATTTCAGAACATCATCTGTGTGTCCCTTCCATCGGTAGATTTCATTCTTACATGGGCAAATTAGATATAGCAGGATTTTTGCAGTCTGGCCCTGGTCATTAGGTGTAGGTAGGAATTGGTTATGTTAGTAGCTTTAGAATAGGTTAGCATAGGGAGGATGGCATGGCTTTTTTTTTTTTTTTTTTTCTTTGACTGGCTGAGCAGATAAGTGCATGTGGCTTCTCTACTCCAGATGATGTTCCATTCAGTGCTAATGAGCGAAGTTTTTCAGTTAAGTACTTGATCAGCTGAGTGCTGATGAGAGTAGTTTTTTTCATTTTGATATGTGAATGATCAGCTGAGAGCTGATGAGAGTTTTTTTTTTTTCATTTGATATGTGAATGATAGCTGGGTGCTGATGACAAAAGAGGTTTTTTTGTTTTGATGTGTGAATGATCAGCTGGGTGCTGATGACAGAAGTGGTTTTCCGTTTTGATGTGTGAATGATCAGCTGGGTGCTGATGAGAGAAGAGGTTTTGTTTTGATGTGTGAATGATCAGCTGGGGGTGCTGATGACAAGAGGTTTCTCATTTCGATGTGGCTAGATTTCTTTCCAAGAGAGCATCATCTCTTCCTTTTTTTACTTTACTGCAGACACAGTCTCCTTGGAAGTGATAAAAATGGTAGAATTGCAGACCCAGTCAGAATCTTCAGCTAGATGAAGGCGGGCAGATAACAAAGAAGAGAAGAAGTCGAAAGAGTAAACATGATTTTTCTTTCACATATGATCATGTATTCTCTGTCTTCCTCCCTCCCTCTCCCTCATTCTCCCTTGTCCTCTCTTCCTTCCTCTCCCTCTCCTCATTCTCCATCCCTTCCTTTCCCCTTCCCTCTCTTCATCCCACCTGCCCCCTCCTCCTTGCGCGTGCATGCCTGCATGCTCACAAGCACACACAAAAACATTTGCACACTCAGGTATGCACACATGCTTGAACGTGTCACTCGGCACATGGCATGCGCACACATACCTTGTGCACACACACACACACACACACCATAACACACGCACACACGGACCATTCTCTAGGTG
Organism: Conus betulinus; assembly: GCA_016801955.1. Classification (NCBI taxonomy): domain Eukaryota; kingdom Metazoa; phylum Mollusca; class Gastropoda; order Neogastropoda; family Conidae; genus Conus; species Conus betulinus. Next base: position 11,799 of record JADBJO010020344.1, read on the forward strand.
AGTAGTTGTCAAAGCAAATTCATAGTGCTTGGTGTAGTTGATTGGTTAGAATTGCCTGAGAGATCCAGTGCATTGACTTGTGTTTGTCACATGCCTTTGCTTTTTTGTCCCCCTTGAGTTCAGAAATTGCTGGTGTGCATGTATTCATAGTGACTTAAAGAAAACCTGACACTGTAGTAGATGTGTACTGCATTCTTAGTGACTTAAAGAAAAACCTGACTCTATAGTAGATGTGTACTGCATCTAGGAAATAAATTATAAAAGAAAATTAATGGATTAAAAAAAAAAAAAAGAGATTATTTCCTGTTTTTGTATTTCCGTAAGAATGTACAGAAATACATTCTTTCTCTTCAGTCAGTTTGCAACATTGACTTTTTTTTTTTTTTTAAGAAATAAGGTGACTTCATAAACATGTACATACAACACGCAGGCAGGCATGAACATTTGAAATGTGTACTTCGCATGCATCCATATGTGCACAAGTATATGCACACATGCACCCGAATACTTGTCTGCAGCTTCTTGGGAGTTCAGCGTTTATTCACAAATGTAGGCAGGGCAGTTACGATGTGCAGCTTATGAACACACTGTTTGCCTGCCATGTGACCAAGAGCAGTACTTAGTTTTAAACATCTGCAGTGGAAAAATAGAAGTTCCCAACAGCCGTCATAATAGCTGTAGAAATTTGCTTCACAAAACTGAAATTAATTGTTCAAGATGTTGGTGACATAATCTATTGGTCAGTTGGCCAAGAGAGAAGGTTCTGGCCAATAATTATGGAAAACACAAGGTTTCTAATTTTTGGCTACTTGCAAGAGGGCAGGGAGGGGGAGGTACAAAGTTTAGTATGGCCTGCCATATGGATAGGTGAGAATAAAAGCCTGTCAAGGTGAGTATGTGAATATTCTGAACTAGGACTGGAGGAGGAGAGAAAGGGGTCTGTGGAGTGGGGGGGAGTGGGTTTGATTTCACTTTGTCCAGTTTTGAAATTCTAATGCTCAGATTCTCTTGCTAAATTCAAGATTGCTTAAACTGGTGTTTTATTTCTGCTGTAGGGTAGTATACAGTGAAATATTGGGATAATGCACAGTTGTATTCAGTATGCAGGTAGGGATGAGACTTGCTTTTATGCCCAGTGTATGTGTGAACTATAATTAGTATAGACATTTTTTTGATGGATGATTCCAACATGCGCTCATGTGTACATGAACCAGAATGTATTCTGACATCCTATTACTCAAGACTTGCACAGTTTCTTGCAGGGTATTCAGACGCTGAAAGGTAAGTGGGAAAGAGCGACAGATGGAGTGCTAGATATGTTGTGGTTACTTGACCCCAACTTGGTGGTGATGGGCAGGTGGTTGGGGAGGGTTCTGCACACTAAGAATTTTTTTTCAGTATCTCTTTTACTTTCCTTTGTTTTGTGTGTCAGATGTGTGTCAGACTGTTGAATTCAGTTGCTCACTTGCATGCAGATGTCTCAAGGTTTGAAGTCAGTTTATTGCATCATGCCAAGCAGAAACCTCAGAGTTGTTTGGTGTTTGTCATTGAAAAGGAATGCTGTAGAATAAACTGAATGATTTCATGAGAATGGTAACAAATTTCAAGGAGTGAATAAACTTTTTTTGCCTTTTAAAACTCGCATTCCTCACAGGGGGGAGGGGGGTGGGGGGCTTTAATAACAAAAAGGCCGACCTGCACCTTGTTTGTCCATCTGGGGGTGGGGGGGTGGGCTTTAATAACAAAAAGGCTGCTGCACCTGCACCTTGGTTGCCCATCAGGTGGGGGGGGGGGGGGGGGGGGGGGGGGGGGGGGCTTTAATAACAGAAAAGCTGACCTGCACCTTGGCTGTCCATCTGTTTAATTCCTGGGTTCCTGAATTTTGACTACTAAGGGTAGGCAGTTACGCATTCCCCTTCCCCCCCCCCCCCCAGTTGGCTGGACTACTAAAGTGAATTCACAGTGCCTTCATCTTGGATGATCCATTGTGTTTTCCCTCCCCCTTGGTAGCCCCTGGTTGGCCAGTCTATATAGAACTTATTTCTGTAGACATGCATGCGTGTACACCTGCATGCACATGTTAATGATTTCTCTTGGACCACGTACAGGCAGACGTGCATGCACATGTTTGCTCATTCGAACACGCACATGCATGCACACACATGCATGCATACATACACACATTGTGCGCACATTGTGCACACACACTGCTTGCATCGCACACTTACCACACATGCTCATTCACAAGTGCGCGTGTGTGCACACTCTCTCTCTCTATCGCTCTCTCTCTCTCTCTCTCTCTCTCTCTCTCTCTCTCTCCTCACGCACGCTTTACTCACTTGCACACACACACTCGCACACATGCACATGCACTCACTCACACACACACACACACAGCTTGTACTCGCATGCTTGTTCAAACACATGCACATACTTGCACACACATGCTTGTTCGAACACATTCACAGGACGTGCACCCTTTTTTTTGCGCGCACGCACACACATGAACAGAATTGCATTACAATGAAATTTCTGCTTTTAATGTATGCTAAATCAAGCGTAATATGCATATCATTATGTGGGGGCTCAAGTTCAAGAAAAAGCAAGATGGAAAAAGATGTGTGTGAATGCACAACACCCACCCCCTACCCCTCCCCCCACCTACCTTCATTACCACTCACACACACACACACACCACTTTTGAAAAAGTTCTGCCGTTTTTGCCTTGAGTTATGTTAAATGCAGACATGCACACAACATGCGCTTGGCTTGGGCCTTAGGAGAGGGACAGTTCTTTCCCGGGCAAGATAGTATTTATCAAATTGTGAGCACTTGTAATGAATTCTTGAGTGTTCAGTTCATGAGGTGTGACTCATAAGTGGTAAGATTTGTCTTGAGTCTGATACTTTGATGGTAGTTTCTGAAAATGTTTCCTTCAGTTTTCTCCAGTTCATCTTCTGTTGTGCTATTTCTGATGTCAACATGTGCCTAAGAATTTCATGAATTGTATTCTACTCTTTGAAAAAGATGTAACATGTCTCATCTGATCTGAGTTTTATGGAAGAGGGATCTTTTTACAAATTTTGTTTCAGACCCTCTTCAAATTAAAAAGATTTTGTGTGTGTGTGTGTACAGACTCAAAATCTACAGCCTTGATACAGCCCCACTTGGTGAGCTAGTCTCTAAACAAAAATTGATTTTGTTAATACAGAAAATTCTCTCCAGCCCTCATTTTAACCTTTGGTCAGTTGGGCTTTAAACATGACTTGAACATTGTCTTCTTGTGGTCCAGCTGTGCAAAGAGGTTTGAAAGAATTGCATCATCCGTGATCAATACCAGCAGTAACTATATTGAACTTGAGAAAGAAATTTGGAAAGAAACATGGCCAAACAAGTGGTACCATTTAAGTGGGATGAGGAGAGAGGGGTAGTGTAGGGATGGGGTGATGGAAAAAAATTACCCCCCCCCCCCCCCCCCACACACACCCACACACACACCACACAACTCCCCTTTACATGGGAGAACCCTCCCAGTTTTTAAGCTTTTGTGAACTTGTGCTCAGAAAGGCAGAGAAAGAAAAGGAAAAGCTATGTCAAGGAAAGCTCCGCCTTTTCCCATGGGGTCTTGACCTGCTTGTTGGTCAGCAAGTGAAACTGGGCCCAGCCCTTGAAACAACTCGGTCATTTCAAGTCCATTCTCTGTGCTACAGTTGCCAGATGAGGATGCGGAGATGGACCGAAATGTCTACAGCTCTCCCAATATTATGTAGAGTAACAGTATTTCACTGGAATATCAGGGTCTGAATTGAAATTTTGAGGAGCTGCAGGTCTTGTTGACACCTGAAACGTGTGGGCAGTTCTAAAAGGCGCAAATCTCGCAGTTGGAAAAACCATGGCAGTTGCTTTCAAAGAAGACAAATCTCACCTTCGAAAATCTTTCTTTGGAGAAAACTGTGAGCTCTTTACATTAATCTCCTCTGTATCTTGGTCCAAAAGAGGTAGTCAGCCTGATGGAGGAACTCCGATCGCCAATGAATTGAACATAAATGCAGTTTCAGTGTTGCCTGCACCACAGACAATGGCTGGCCAACGTTTGAACCCAAATCAAAATTTTGCCAGCCAGATCAGATGCATTTTTGAAATGAGCAATAAACAAACACGAAGTCTTGGAGTTGAAGGGACTTCCATGCTCTGAAATGATAATGTTTTGGAAGAGGCTAGTCAGGAAATTGAAAGTAAATAATGCCAGCCCTTCTATTCATCACCTCAAATATGCAGACGTCTCTACTTCCTCCTTGATGAATCTGCTTTTAGGGGAACCACAGAAAAGTCTCCCTGTGGCATTTCCTGTGAAAATGCTGAAGACACATAACCTGCCCTTTTCACCTGAAAGGGCCCTGGTATTGTACATCTAGAAGTTTTAGGAAATGTATTTCAAAGAGATGTCTGAAAGGTGGGGTTTTTTTGTTCTTGTTGTTGATGATGATGACTTGTGAGTTGATTTTAAAACATGGTGACAGCCCTGATATGGCCCTTTGCAGTCGGCTGGGCTATAAGCAACATTACCTTACCTTGCCTTACCCCTAAAACCTGGAAAAGTTGACCAGCCCTTCTGACTTGCGCCCAAACAGTCTGAGCAGCTGCCTTTTTCTAAATTGAGAAAAGACCATTCTTGACCATGTGAAAGCTGGAAAACCCATGCACTTTGGCCAAAAGAACTGGGTAGTTTCCCAAGTACCACTCTGCAGTGGCATCATTTTTGTCGATCTTGGAAACCACCACCAGCAACACCTTTTTTACAAATGTGTTTGCTGTTTTCTTTCCTTTTATTTTTTTCAAACCCGGAGAAGGTTTGACTGCGATACTCGGAAGCCTGATATTATGGATCTTCACAATTGGGGTTTTTGAGGCCCACTCCTGGTTTCCACACAAAATAATTTTTTTCTGGCCAGTTGGCAGTTTCAAGTCTGCACTACCACCATATCTGACATTTCATGAGCCAGGTGTATCTCAGGTAAATATTCTTTCTCTTGCTCTCATTTTGGTTACTCAATAAACCAAAAGTTCTGAGTCCCCTTTTGTTTGATGACTTTATTCTGTACCCAATAGGAGCCACCAGTCTTAGCATACGACGACTGCAACTTTGTGTGGAAAGACCCAACATTGGGGCAAAAGGAAAATGGGTGTACTTTTCTTGGCCACAACCAAAACTTGTGTCCACTTTCAGAGGTTTCAGCAGTACTTTCGGCTGACCCCAGAAATTCATCTGGATAAATTTACCACACCTGCTGTGAAGGAAACAATTTGGGATCTGTCAGGAACAGAACTACCACACCAGCACTTACAAACTTGTCAGAAAGCAATGAACATTCTGAGAGTTGTGGCACACACTGATTGGTGCACTGATAAAACTCTAATCCATCTTTTTAGAGTGCTGCAAACCTTTATCTTTGGGATTGCCTATGGGCGGTTTACAGATGGTCCATCAGAGGACTTGAGATGACCCAATAGATGCAGTTTACAGCTTCTCTAAGGAAGCGAGCAGAAAGCCTGCACTTTAAATAATAAAAGAAAAGAATGGCAGGGCAAGAGTAGCAGTAGGTAATGATGATACTGTGTGAAAAAATTCGTGAAACCAAAGACTTGAAAAAATCAGGTGAAGGCCACCCCCATATCAACTGAACCCTTGAAGCTTCTTGATATCCCAGACTCAAACTATGACTATTTTACAGATCCCCAGCCTAGTTCACAGGCTGAGGCAACTACATCCATACAGACATGTGAGGTTGCAAGTCTCGTGGATAATGTTCAGGAACAAGACCACAAAAATCAATCTGAATATGGCCAGCATTGTGGGAGAGAACCCAAGGCAAGGTTGTCCAAAACCAAAAATGCCCAACGTCAACTTTTCCAGAAATTGGGACGCTATACTTCTCCTCTGTTTTCTGCTCCCGAAAGAGCCAGCAAGATTTTCCAAGACTACATGCATAGGAAAGTTGAAAAACATAATGGAAGATCAGGCTTAAGAAACATTCAAAACCCTTTGCTGTGCCAATCCTAAAGCACTTTGGCTTTGCCCCTGAATGAAAACGGTCGAAGCAATAGTTTGGTAGGATGCTGTAAAAGGAATGCCCATTGTGTTACTGAAGCAACAGATTGGTGTCCCCCCACTGCGAGCTGTCCGCAGTCCCAAAGTCTAATGGCAAGGTTCAAGGGTGTGTAGACCTGACCAGCCTCCATGACCAGCCTCATGAATCTGTGTGGCGAGAGAATTTTTACCCTGCCAACAGATCAGCTTGTAGCCCAACTTGATGGAGCCCAAAGTCTTCAGCAAATTGGACTGTAACGGTGGATTTGAACCAAATACCTCTTCAAGAAAACCAACCACCTGGCAACATTCATTACACCCTTTGGAAGATTCTGCTTCAGAAGACTACCATTTGGTATCGGTACAGGTGTGAAGTCTTCCGCGGTGCATGACTGCTGCTGATTGGACAGCAGAGGACCTGCGACGAGGACTTTCTGGTCCATGGAAAAAAAGACAGCAGAAACATAGTACCAGCCTAAAACAGATGCTGAAGAGAAACTTGAAGATGCAGGAGTGACGGTCAGTCCTAACAAGTGCCAGTTCTCATGCAACTGTGTGAACTACCAGGGTCACGTATCTAAAGATGGCATCTCCATCAACCCAGAGAAAAAGAGCAGTCGCCAATTTCCTACCACCAGTGAGCCTCATGGGAATGATAAATCATAGGTCCCGGTGAGCTGCAAGCAGTCAGACTGACAACATACAGCCACTGCAGGATCTGAGAGAAGGCAACAAGTGGACCTGGTACAACAAACAAGGGAAAGTATTTCAAGCCATTCAGCAGAAGCTGTGTGCAGCACTAGTCCTTTCTCATTGCAGTCCAAACAAAAGCACCAAAATCTCAGAGAGCGGCACTACAAAAACCACAGGAGAAGAATCTCAAACTAAATCCGGAGAAACAAGAAGTTGGAGAAAAAACAAATTGAGTACTTTGGACGTGCAATTTCAGCTAAGGACTGAAACCCCAGACCACTCCAATGTGAAGGAAGTCCAGGGGACATCTCCACCAACCCAACAAAAGGAGCTACAACAAACATCTTTGGCATGATGAAGTATTTCACCAGATTTGCACCACAACTTTCAGAGATGACCAAACCAGTGTGAGAACTACAAAAAGACGACATTGCATTGAAGGTGCAGTCTTAGCAATGAGAGGATGACAACACAAATCTTTTCTTCTGTGCATCAGGGTTTCTCACACCAACAGAGCAGCGCTATGCACAAAATGGAGAAGAAAGCCCATGGAATAATTTGGGCACGAGAGTCATTTCCTTAAGACATAGAACTAAAGACATCACAATTGAAACGGACCACAAACCACTTCTCTCTTGCTCTCAAAGACCAAGAACCTTGACAAGCTTTCATTAAAAATCCAAAGATTTTAGGATGGAGAGAATAAGGTTCATTAGTGATGTAACCTACACAAGAGGAAAAACAAAAACGTTGTGGCTGACACTTTAGTCTCAGGCTGCTGGTGGTGACCCTGTTGATCAGGTTTGGTGAATGGGGATCGAGAGATATGTTTGTCCGGGCTGTTATCATGTTTACCAGCTACTAATTGCACCTCCCAGGAGACCAAATTACAGCAGCAAATGGATGAAGTCTGCAGCAAAGTGAAACTCTACTGCGAGTCATGCTGAACCATTGACATAGACGACACTATAGCATTGTGATATGCTGCATTCTGGGAAAATTGAAGTGTATGGTGGCCAGGGATGTCTACACAAATCCAGGCCTTTGTAGAAAAGTGTACAAGCTGCATCCATGGGCCACAGTTCAGCAGCAAGCAATTCAAGACACTTGCTGAAGGTTACAGATCCCAGCATATAACAATCAGTTCTCAACCCCCCCCCCCCCCCCCCCCCCCCTCCCCCCCCCCCCCCCCCCCCCCTCCAGTCCAGTGGTGAAGTGAAAGTTGTACAAACCATAAAAAGAAAACCAATAAAGAAGACAGAAGACCTAGTCTTAACAAACCTTACTTGCATCTGAGACTTCTGGCAAGAAATGCAACTTGGAAGATGGATAACAACTCTTCAAATGCCTCCAAATCCAAGTTTTTAACCATGTGCTACAAATGGACAAAAAGAAGAAATGGTCTTCTGCCATTTGCACACAGGCCATGCCTTTAGCACCCACTTGTACCTTTTAAAAGGTGTGGAAGCTCTGTGTGGTGCATTCCATATTGCGTACCTCTTACGGTGAAGACGCTCTTCAATGCTGGGACTTGTATTATGATGTTGGACGTACAAACACTTCACTGCAGACTCCATGAAAATCTTGGTTCGGAGATGTCCAACCTGATGTGATGAGTTTCTGAAAGAGATGAACATTTTTCGTCTGAAGATTTTAATGAAGAAATTTTTTTTTCCCCACGAAATTCTGGTTAGTTTGTTTTTTTAAATCGTTGGAACAAGTTACCTGCATGGTGCATTTTGTTTTTTTGTTGTGTGTGTGTGTGTTTTAAAATCTCTATTTTGCGAGTTGACTTCAATACGATGGCAGCCCTGATATGGCCGATTTAGTTGGATGCACCATAAGCAATGGATCTATCTCTCCCCCATGCAAACCATATTCCACTCGATGCGAGTTCTGAGTTCTGAAAGACTAATATTTGTTGTCCAAACATAAATTTTATGGAATTAAGGTTTTCCCACTGATTTTTGTGTGTTTTAGAACACACACACACACTTGCATGCGCATGCACACACGCACACACCACACACACACACACACACACACACACACACACACACACACACACACACACACACACACACACACACACTATACACACTACATGCATGCACACATGCATAAACACACACTTGCACACACGCACACACACAAACACACACGCACGAGAGAGCGCGCACCGTGCTACACACACTACACACACACTTGCACGCACGCACGCGCACACACACACCATGCACGCACACACTCTCCATGCACCACGCGCGCGCGCACGGTATGTTGCAATCTCTTGGGTGTCAGTAAGCTATGGGTTGATAAGCATTAAACCCTAATAGACACGATAATGCGCCATGGTGTACACCATGTTGAATTTACAGTCCTGACATGGCCCTTTGTTGTCGGCAGAGCTATAAGCTGCAAGAATTGAACTGCAGACCGCGTGATTAGCTACTTGCTTTGAACTGTGCGGTTGTAGAGTAGTGGAATTTACACATCCAGCATGAACCTGTACTGCAGATTCTGTTGAAGAATTTGTTCAGGGATGTTCTGCCATCTGTGATTTTTTTCTCAGTTTTTGAAAGGTATTTTTTCATTTGATTGGAGTTTATGGGATTTTTTTTTCTTTCTGTTTTTTCTTTTTTGTTGATTGTATACCTGCAACAAACTGGTCTTTTCTGGGCTGCAGGTGGATGAGTGGTAGGGATCCAGTATGTATGGAATAATTCCAATGTTACAGCCATGATATGGCCTCCTGTGGTCAGCTTGGCAGTAGCCATGGAGATGGTACTACGCAAGTACCCAAGAATGAAGGTCATTTAAAAAATGTTTGATACATCACCCAAATACAAGCTTATGCAGATCACAAGCTCTTATAATGTCTCTAGGGGATTTTTGAAATTTCCTAACAAAATCTTAAAAGCACGCTTTAACATATGTTACAAATCGGTTTTCTCTCTTTTTTTTTCTTTCTTTTTCTTTTTTTTCATGCTGCCTTCAGTCATGCACACACATGTACGCTCTCCAACGTGCTCTTGCTTGCATATACATGCATGGTTGACATGCCCCGCACACATGCTTACATGTTTGCATCACACGCATACATACAGCGGTGCCAGCATGCAGGCACATGCTCTCTCTCTCTCTCGCACACACACACACACACACACACACACACACAATACACACATACAATATCTTTCATACACTCACACTCGCACACACACAAACTCACTCTCACACACACACACACACACACACACACACACACACACACCAATACACACACCAATACACACAAATACACACATACAATATCTTTCATACACTCGCACACACCACACACTCGCACACACACACACACACACACACACACACACACACACACACATTCACACGCGCACACCTGCAGATAAACATCACTTGTACACACATGCATGCACACACACACACACATACACACACACACACACACACACACACACACACACACACACACACACACACACACACACACACACACACAGCACGCACGCACACATTTTTTGCTCTCACACTTACACTCCCACTTCCCATTGCAAAAAGGTAATTCATTACACTCTTATTACCTGTATTATTATTATCTCATTACACTCTTAAGTTTGTACAGTGTATCAGGTGGCAGCGTGTGTGTATGCTGATAAAAACCATGTAATGATCTACTACCTGTACTGAAGTGTTTGGGATTACATGACATTCAACGTAAACCTGCACTGCAGATTCTGTTGAAGAATTTGTTTGGGGATGTTCTGCTGTCGAAGAATTTGCTCGGGGATGTTCTGCTGTCTGTGATTTTTTTTTTCAGCTTTTGAAAGGTTATTTTTTCATTTGATTGGAGTTTATGGGGATTTTTTTTTCTTTCTGTTTTATTTTTCTTCTTTTTTG
>JADBJO010020344.1:25000-31513 GCA_016801955.1 Conus betulinus
GGTGCCAGCATGCTGCACATTCATTCTCTCTCTCTCTCTCTCTCTCTCTCTCTCTCTCTCTCTCTCTCTCTCTCTCTCTCACACACACACACAGACACACACACGTACACACACACACACACACACACACACCTCCTCGTTCACACGCACACTTCTACAGATAACATGTCACTTGTACACACATGCATGCACACGCGCACGCACGCACACTTGTCTCTTGCTCTCACACTTAACACTCCCACCCCATTCCCATTGCAAAAAGGTAATCTATCAAACTCTTTAAGTTTGTACAGTGCATCAGTTGGCAGTGTGTGTGTATGCTGATAAAAGCCATGTAATGATCCACTTACTGTAGTGTGGAGTGTTGGGATTTAAATGACATTCAACGTAAACCTGTACTGCAGATTCTGTTGAAGAATTTGTTCAGGGATGTTCTGCCGTCTGATTTTTTTTCAGTGTTTGAAAGGTATTTTTTCATTTGATCGGAGTTTATGGGGATTTTTTTTTTTTTGTCTCTTTCTTTTTGTTTTTTTTGTTGATTGTATACCTGCAACAAACTCGTCTTTCTCGGCTGCAGGTGGATGAGTGGCAGGGATCCAATATGTACGGAATAATTCCAATGTTACAGCCATGATATGGCCTCCTGTTGTCAGTTTGGCAGTAGCCATGGAGATGGTACTACTCAAGTACCCAAGAATTAAGGTCATTTAAGAAAAAAAAATGTTTGATACATCACCCAAATATAAGCTTATGCAGATCACAAGCTCTGATAATGTCTCTAGGGGATTTTTGAAATTTCCTAACAAAATCTTAAAAGCACGCTTTAACATATGTTACAAATCGGTTTTTCTTTTTTTTTTTTTTTTTTTTTTCTTTTTTTTTCAATGCTGCCTTCAGTCATGCACACACACATGTACGCTCTCCAACTTGTTCTTGCATGCACACACATGCGTGGTTGACATGCCTCGCACACATGCTTACATGTTTGCATCACACGCGCACACACACACACGCACACACACACACACACACATAGAGGTGCCAGCATGCAGGCACATGCTCTCTCTCTTGCACACACACACACAAATACACATACAATATCTCTTTCATACACACACACACACACACACACACACACACACACCTGCAGATAACATCACTTGTACACACATGCACACACACACATGCACACACACACACACACACACACACACACACACACACACACACACACACACACAGCACGCACGCACACACAAGCACGCACACGTTTCTTGCTCTCACACTTACATTCCCACTTCCCATTGCAAAAAGGTAATCCATTACACTCTTTAAGTTTGTACAGTGTATCAGGTGGCAGCGTGTGTGTGTATGCTGATAAAAAACATGTAATGATCCACTACCTGTACTGAAGTGTTGGGATTTACATGACATTCAACGTAAACCTGTACTGCAGATTCTGTTGAAGAATTTGTTCGGGGATGTTCTGCTATCTGTGATTTTTTTTTCCAGTTTTTGAAAGGTTATTTTTTCATTTGATTGGAGTTTATGGGGGATTTTTTTTCTTTCTGTTTAATTTTTTTCTTTTTTATTGATGGTATAACTGCAACAAACTGGTCTTTCTCGACTGTATGTGGATGAGTGGTAGGGATCCGATACGTACAGAATAATTTCAATGTTACAGCCATGATATGGCCTCCTGTGGTCAGTTGGGCAGTAACCATGGAGATGGGTACTACGTAAGTACCCAAGAATGAAAGTCATTTTAAAAAAAATGTTTGATACATCACCCAAATATAAGCTTATGCAGATTACAAGCTCTTATAATGCCTTTAGGGGTTTTTAGAAACTTCCTAACAAAAACTTAAAAGCACGCTTTAACATATGTTACAAATTGCTTTTTTCTCTTTTTTTTTTTCCTTTTTTTTTTTTTTCTTTTTAATGCTGCCTTCAGTCACGCACACACATGTATGCTCTCCAACTTGCTCTTGCTTGCACACACACATGCATGGTTGACATGCCTCGCACACGTGCTTGCATGTTTGCATCGCTCGCACACACACAGAGGTACCAGTATGCTGCACATGTTCACGCTCTCTCTCTCTCTCTCTCTCTCTCTCTCTCTCTCTCTCTCTCTCTCTCTCACACACACACACACACACACACACACACACACACACACATACTCATTCACACGCACACACCTGCAGATAACATGTCACTTGTACACACATGCATGCACACACACGCACGCACATTTGTCTCTTGCTGTCACACTTACACTCCCACTTCCCATTGCAAAAAGGTAATCAAACTATTTTAAGTTTGTACAGTGTATCAGGTGGCAGTGTGTGTGTATGCTGATAAAAACCATGTAATGATCCACTCTTGCTGTAGTGTAAAGTGTTGGGATTTACACCACATTCAACATAAACCTGTACTGCAGATTCTGTTGAAGAATTTGTTCGGGGATGTGTTCTGCCATCTGATTTTTATTTTTCAGTTTTTGAAAGGTATTTTTTCATTTGATCAGAGTTTTGGGGGATTTTTTTTTTGTTCTTCTTTTTGCTTTTTTTTTTTTCTTTTTTGTTGATTGTATACCTGCAACAAACTGGTCTTTCTTGGCTGCATGTGGATGAGTGGTAGGGATCCAATATGTATGGAATAATTCCAATGTTACAGCCATTATATGGCCTCCTGTGGTCAGTTTGGCAGTAACCATGGAAGTGGTACTACGCAAGTACCCAAGAATGAAAGTCATTAAAAAAATGTTTGATACATCACCCAAATACAAGCTTACACAGATTACAAGCTGTTATAATGCCTCTAGGGGACTTTTAAAAATTCCTAACAAAATCTTAAAAGCACGCTTTAACATATGTTACAAATCGGTTTTCTCTTTCTTTTTTTTTTTAAATGCTGTCTTCAGTCACGCACACACATGCACGCTCTCCAACTTGCTCTTGCTTGCACACACATGCATGGTTGACATGCCTCGCACACATGCTTACATGCTTGCATCACATGCACACACACATAGAGGTGCCAACATGCAGCACATGCGTTCTTTCTCTCGCATGCACGCGCGCGCACGCACACACACACACACACACTCACTCACTCACTCACTCTTACACACACAAAATATCTCTTTCATGCACTCCCTCACACACACATACTCATTCACCCACACACACACCTGCAGATAACATGTCAATTTTACACACATGCATGCATGCACACACGCACACACACACACACACACACACACACACACACACACACACACACACACACACACACACTTGTCTCTTGCTCTCACACTTACACTCCCACTTCCTGTTGCAAAAAGGTAATCCATCACACTCTTTAAGTTTGTACAGTGTATCAGATGGCAGTTTTTGTGTGTATTCTGATAAAAACCATGTAATGATCCACTTGCTGTAGTGTAAAGTGTTGGGATTTACACGACATTCAACGTAAACCTGTACTGCAGATTCTGTTCAGAGTTTGTTCAGGGATGTTCTGCCGTAAGTTTTTTTTTGTTTGTTTTTGTTTTTGAAAGGATTTATTTTTATTTGATTGGAGTTTGTAGGATTTTTTTTTTTTTTTTTTTTTTGATTTCATAGTATACTTGCAAGAAACTGGTCTTTCTATTGAATGTTACAGCCATGATATGGCCGCCTGTGGTCGGTTCGGCAGTAACCATGGAGATGGGAGTACATAAGATACCTAAGGTAACAGCCATGATATGGTCTCCTGTGGTCAGGGTTCGGTAGTAGCCATGGAGATGGGTTAGGGGTTTTAGGGTTAGGGTTAGGGTCCCTTCTACGACTCGACCATGGTTTTGGTAGCAGCAGAGCGAGTTTTGGCAGCAGCGAAACATTACTTTGGCCATCCCCGACTATGCTGCGTTACTGCCCTGAGTGGTCTCGCTACCGCCTCTGTTCTGCATGATCGTTTGCCATTTAGAGCCTCCAGCTCGAGTTAGTTCCCTTGGCTGTGAGACTATATAGTCTTAAGAAACGAGTCGGACTCCGCCAACCCGCTTGCCTTAAACGACCCCGTCCATCACTCCTCTGTACTCTCTAGGGGCATTGAAAAACTGGGCGACCGTAAACTTGGCGTTCTTGAAGACAACTGGAGCGGCTGACGTGGGGGGCTGTATGACGATGTTTACTCCCTCCCTCTCAGTAGGTCCATTCACCCCAAAATCAAAGACCCCTTTGGCGTTGTTCGTGAAGAAGCCAGTCTGGTTGTTGTATCTACCCTTCAAGACAAATTCCTCTTCGTCCCCAAAAGCTTTCTCTGCGTTCTTTTGCCTGTCATAGTATTCCCCATAAGGCCTACCCCTGCGGCGACGGCAGTTACCGAAGGGGTTACGCTGGGGTCCGGCTGATGACCCTTCCTGGGGATCGTCATCAATGATTATGACTTCTGTGTTTGTTTTGTCGTCAGAATCTTCACCCATAAAGATGACTTTGCCGGTCTTTGCTCGAGATCTGTGACTAGACCTGTGTTGGCGGCCACAGGGTCGGCGGTGGTCGTAATAGTACTGGGCTTCTTCTCTGCGCTTTCTCTCTTCTTCTTCATCCTCGTCTTCCACATTTTCCATGTAGACAACACCCTCATCGACATAATCTTTGATCTCTTGTTCATTTGTCTGAGCATAGTCAGACTCTATCGTGTAGTAGTTGGGCCCTGGTGCTTCCTCTTGAAAATCATTTTCTTCTTCTCCCTCTCTTTCTTCTCCATTACCATCTTGGGGAGTAGTTTCCTCTTCTTCTTTATCATCCTCTTGGGTAGATTCTTTAGTTTCGATTTCTGCCTCTCTAGCATTTTTCTTCTTCCCCGTTTTCTTCCTCTTGGGTGTCTTCTTCATCTTCGTTTTCCCCCTCCTGGGTAGCTTCTTCTTCTTCAGGTTCCCTCTCCTGGGGCTGCTTCTTCTTCACCTTTGTTATCTACCTCCTGGTCACCTATCCCCTGCTCAGATTTGAAACCCAAAATTAACGATTATGTCAGAGACCTCTGGCAGGAGGATTGGAATACACAGACGGATAACAAACTCTTTCAGATCCGTCCAAACCTAAAGGAGTTCCTCTCATCTTCGTCTGGTGGTTGTAAAGAAGAAACAGTTCTGTGCGGTTGCACACCGGCCATTCGTATTTTACCCATTCCTACCTTTTAAAGAGTGAAGAAGCTCCTTGGTGCATTCCGTGTCATGTGCCACTCACAAATGAAACATATTCTTTTAGAGTGTTGGGATTTGCACGATGTGGAGACACAACATTTTACAGCAGATTCCATGAAAACCTTGTTCAGAGATGTTCCGCCTGATGCGATCTTTGAGTTCTTGAAAGAGGTTAACATTTTTCATCGGATCTGAGATTTTTACAGTGGAAAGATTTTTAACAAAGTTTTGGATGAGATTTTAGACGATGTCTTTTAAAGAATTGTGTGGATGAATGACCTGTGAGTTGATTTTAACGTGGTGACAGCCCTGATATGGCCCTTTGCGGTCGGCTGGGCTATAAGCAACATTATCTTATCTTTATCATATCTTATATTGAATCAGATTCTTTACTTTGAAAGAATGTCATTATACTATAAAGCTTGAGAAATTGGTGCTTGAAAGTTGTGACCATATTTCGTGTGACTAGGCTCAGCTAGGCTGTAGGCATGACTTTAAGAAGTTTGGAAGTGTTTCCAGAATCCTAAATTTATTATTATTTTTAATTACAAAATTTTGTATAAAGAATTGTATGGAGGAGGGGGTCACTTTTTTTCTTTAATAGGGAGGATAAAGTATTGCAGAATGAAGCCCAATGATGGTGGATGTTGGCAGTTGCATTTATGGAAGATTCGTTTCCTTTTTCAACAGTTGTATTTGCATTTGTCAACCAAGATTAAAGAGGCTAGAAAATGCTTCAGTCAACGCCGAATGCCCCATCTTCACTCCACTTGCCCTCCTCCATCCTCTGGTTCCTTCATTTTAACTCTTGAAGGTTTGGCAGCTGTTCTTAAGAGAAAACGTAAGAGTTGGGACTTTACTGTCTCAACCCTACTAGTTTAATAGTTAAGCTGTGAAGAGTTTTTTTTCACCTGAGCTATTCATGAAGAAGTGGCAGTAATATGGGCCATGTAGTCCAGGTAGATATATGCATAAATGACAGAGTAGGACATCTTTTTCTTTTCCTGACCCGCCAAGGAGAAGGTAGCAGGTAGACAGTTTTTACCTGCCCGCTTGCAAAACGACCTGCAAGTTGATGGATGATAATTCTAAATTCTGCGAAGTAGTAGCAAGTAATCAGGAAACTGGTAAATGGTCTAGTGTTACCTTGCAGTTTTGTCAGCAAGTGGCCACCAAAATGACATTTTCTTTACTGGCAATAATCTGATGTTGTGAATGGTAACTTTAGTTGAGTCTTACCTAATGGTGCAAAAACGATGCTAAATTATTCTCCACTGCAGATGTTTTATAGGTTGCTCTTGTCCATGGGTAGATTCACTGAA
>JADBJO010020345.1:0-25000 GCA_016801955.1 Conus betulinus
CCATCAAACCACTTACTACTACAGTTCCTTTTGTACAGCAGTACACATTTCAAACTCTAACACAGCTATATACACGATTCAGCGCAATTTGTATCCTTCCTCTCTCTCTCCTCTCTCTCTCTCTCTCTCTCTCTCTCTCTCTCTCTCTCTCTCTCTCTCTCTCTCTCTCTCTCTCTCATGCACGCGCACATGTGTGTGTATGTGTGTGCCCGCATGCATGCATGTGTGTGAATGTGTGTGTGTGGTGTGTGTGTGTGCGTGTGTGTGTGTGTGTGTGTGTGTGTGTGTGTGTGTGTGTGTGTGTGTGTGTGTATGTATGTACGTGTGCGTGCGCGCGCGCATGTGTGTGTACGTGCGTGCGTGTGTGTGTGTGTGTGGTGTGTGTGTGTGTGTGTGTGTGTGTGTGTGTGTGTGTGTGTGTGTGAGAGAGAGAGAGAGAGTGTGGTGTGTGGTGTGTTATGTGTGTACGCGCGCGCGCGCGCGCGCGAGCGTTACGTGTTGTAAGGATGGGGAGAGTGGGCGCAGTTCTTAGCTTCACATGGTGTGAGTTGTTATATTCCTGAGGGTTGTCATCTGCACGTGGGGCTCAGTCAGTACCTTCGTTTGGCTAACTTGATACCTTCACTCGGGCTCGAATGTCACCTCCATGTAGCCACCGTTATCACCTGCGTGTAGGCTCGCTTGACCCCTTCATTTGGGCATATCTGTCACCTTCCAGGGGGAACCCAATTTGTATCCCTATGGGGCAGTTTGTATCCCCATACGTTGGCGCTTACTTGCAACCTTCCCACGGGCTCACTGGACCCCTTCATTGGGGCTTACGTGCAACGTTCCCACGGGTTCACCCCTTCATTGGGCTTACGTGCAACGTTCCCACGGGCTCACCCCTTCATTGGGGCTTACGTGCAACGTTCCCACGGGCTCACTTGAACCCCTTCATTGGGGCTTACGTGCAACGTTCCCAATGGCTCACTGGACCACTTCATTGGGGCTTACGTGAAACGTTCCCACGGGCTCACTGGACTCCTTCATTGGGGCTTACGTGCAACGTTCCCACGGGCTCACTGGACCACTTCATTGGGGCTTACGTGCAACGTTCCCACGGGCTCACTGGACCACTTCATTGGGGCTTACGTGCAACGTTCCAATGGCTCACTGGACCCCTTCATTGGGGCTTACGTGCAACGTTCCCAATGGCTCACTGGACCCCTTCATTGGGGCTTAGATGCAACGTTCCCAATGGCTCACTGGACCACTTCATTGGGGCTTACGTGAAACGTTCCCACGGGCTCACTGGACTCTTTCATTGGGGCTTACGTGCAATGTTCCCACGGGCTCACCCCTTCATTGGGGCTTTACGTGCAACGTTCCCACGGGCTCACTGGACCCCTTCATTGGGGCTTACGTGCAACGTTCCCACGGGCTCACTTGAACCCCTTCATTGGGGCTTACGTGAAACGTTCCCACGGGCTCACTGGACCACTTCATTGGGGCTTACGTGAAACGTTCCCACGGGCTCACTGGACTCCTTCATTGGGGCTTACGTGAAACGTTCCCACGGGCTCACTGGACCCATTCATTTGAGCTTACTTGGCTCCTTTCCAAGCCTCACTTGTCACTTTCCCATGGGCTCATTTGTCACCATCACGTGGGACAGATTGCCATCTTCATGTGGTCTCCATTGTCACCTTCACGTGGGCCAGATTGCCATCTTCCTGTGGTCTCCATTGTCACTTTCACGTGGGCCAGATTGCCATCTTCCTGTGGTCTCCATTGTCACCTTCACGTGGGCCAGATAGCCATCTTCCTGTGGTCTCCATTGTCACCTACACGTGAGCTCAGTTGCCAATTTCCCTAGGGCTCAGATTTCACTTTCATGTTGGCTCCATTGTCATTTTGCATGTAGGCGCAGCTGGCACCCTGTTGTATATGGTTAGTTTTCATCTTCATGTCGGCTCTGTTGTCACCGTCCTGTGTGATTAGTTGTCACCTTGATGTAGGTTTACTTTTGGCCTTCATATAGCCTCATTTCTCACTTTCATGTAGAATTACTTGTCATGGTCATGTGGGCTCATTATGGGCTCCGATGCCACCTTCACGTGGGCTCAGATATCACCTTCACGTGGGTTCAGATGCCACCTTCACGTGGGCTCAGATGTCACCTTCACGTGGGCTCAGATGCCACCTTCGCGTACGCTCAGATGTCACCTTCACGTGGGCTCAGATGTCACCTTCACGTGGGCTCACATGTCACCTTCACGTGGGCTCACATGTCACCTTCACGTGGGCTCACATGTCACCTTCATGTAGATTCAGATGTCACCTTCATGCGGGCTTAGATGTCATCTTCATGTGGAATTACTTGTCATGGTCATGTGGGCTCATGTGGGCTCAGATGTCATCTTCATGTGGGGTCAGACTGCTGTCACATTCATGTGGGCTCGGATGTCACCTTCAGGTGGTCTCAAATGTCATCTGCATGTGGGCTCAGATGTCACCTTCATGTAGGCTCAGTTGTCACTTTCATGTGGGCTCATCTGCGCCACGTCTTACATTCACACATACAGCGAGAACTACTTCTCTGTCAGTCCGTCATGACCAAAGATGTGAAACACATGGGCTAAGTACATCGCCTAGCTTTTCCCCACAACTCTCCTATCTCCGAGTCCCGCTCGGTCGCACAGGTCTCAGACCACCTCCAGGCCTCACAGTCAATCACTGCAAGCCACGCAAGAACTGTTTCAGTTGCCTGGTCTGGTTTCCATGGTAGCCGGGTAGGCCAGCGTGCTGCTGTTCACTCTTCAGTAAAGTTGGCCTTCTGCCTGCCACTAGCGGTTGCAAAATGTGGCAGACAGACAGCCCACCCATGAACAGGCAGCACTCACGTAACTAATCGGTGGAAACCATGCTGGGTTAGTTTGGTTAGAAATACACTATTTAGAATGGGATTTGGATATGCTTGGTTTAACCAAGGAGTAGGGTGTGAACAATCATTTTTTATCCTTGTTTAAACAGCGTTTGATAGACAATTATCAACAAGAATGGCATAGTTCAGTTCTGAATGGAGACGTTTATAGTACCTACCGTCTTTTCAAACAGTCATTTGAAAGTGAAGGATACTTTCAGTTCGTTGACAAAAGATGTTTCCGAGATGGGTTGGTAAAATTAAGACTTGGGGTATTGCCAATTAATGGCTCTTCACTCAGAACGATGTTTGGCGAAAACAGAAACTTTACATGTCCAGTTTGCAAAGTTATTGAAGATGAACAACATTTTATACACATTTGCCCATTGTATATTGGAATCCGTTCAAAGTATCTAGGTGGAATTGAACAGTCCTATATAACTCTTCTTCGTAATGGATCAGCTTCACTGATCCGAAAGTTAGCCATGTATATCTTTTATGCTTTACGACAAAGAAACACTGCAATCATGGATTTGTGAACCAAATAATGTAGATCATTCTTAAGGTTTAATTTTTGGTGAAATGAATATTCCTATGTATGAATTTTCTTTCCGCGTACAACGTGATTTTGTACCAAACACACACACACACACACACACACACACACACACACACACACACACACACACACACACACACACACACACACACTCACACATACACACACTCATACACACACACACACACACACACACACACACACACACACACACACACACACACACACACACACATGCACGCACGCACGCACGCACGCACGCACGCACGCACGCACACACACACACACACACACACACACACACACACACACACACACAATGTCAGGCACTGGAGTCCTGCCATGTTGATTTGTTTGTAATTATTTTCCATGTCTACATTGTTCTCCTTCTCCTTCTTCTTCTCCTTCTTCTTTTTTCTTTCTTTCTTTCGTTCTTCTTTCTTTCTTTCTTCTCTCTCTCTCTCTCCACTTCTGCCTCTCCCTCTCAACCCCCGGTCTCTATTTCTGACAGATGAATGAAACTGTTTGCTACCCTCTCCCACCAGCGCTCTTTCTTCCCGTAGCAGACTGAGGATTTCTGCTGCGATGTAGCTAAACAGTGGTTCAGGTCCGTCTCCCTAATTTCAAGTGTAATCATAGTAGCTTTGCAGCGTGTGTCCACCTCGTGGTTACATTTCTATGGTCAAGTCATACATCAGCCACTTCGCTTGCTCTCTTAAGTTCAGATCTTTGGGTTGTGATAGGCATACTTGTACAGGAGTTTCACATTATTGCCCTGTGTTTATTCATATCAATTGACACCATGATGTACTCATCAGGGTTGAAGTCCTAACCATTTCTGTATTGGGTGGTGTAAAGTACTGGCATCACCGAAGGGCACATTCGTCTCAGCTTAATGTTACAAACAGTTAGATGTACAGTATTGTCTGAGGTGAGTGCGTGCGTGCGAGCGCGCGAGCGCGCGCGCGCACGCGCGCGCGTGTGTGTGTGTATGTGCGTGCGTGCGTGCGTGTGTGTGTGTGTGTGTGTGTGTGTGTGTGTGTGTGTGTGTGTGTGTGTGTGTGTGTGTGTGTGTTGTTTGTGGGGGCGTGCGCGCGCGTGTGTGTGTGCTCGGATGATCTTCTCTAGTTTTGATAAAGGTCTGACACATCTCCTATGCCTAACAGCCATTTGGTAGCTGTCTTATGTATCAGTTTATATAGGCCACGTGATGTGACATAACAATGGGCTGAAATTAGACCCAGCCTCAGATAAACGTCCTGTGCATCTGACGAACACATAGGCAAACACAAAGACTGATGGAGTGGGGAAAAGTAATATCAGTGTGTTGATTCAAATCATCTGTTGTTCACATTTCGATGTACTGATTTCCTCGTCGTTTGCGCCATACAGGCGTAGCGTAAATGACGGATAGGCTATGACAACTTTGATGTGAAACTAATGGCAGTGTGATACAAGCTTACAGCATCTAGTAGGTACGTCCACATTGTCTTACAGACGTTTGGGGCACAGGCAAGCCCGTGTTTTTGTGTTCTCTCCTCCTGACCCGCACATTGTAGACTGTCTTCAAAGGTGTCCCACTTCTCATGTTCTGTTGTGTGATTCTACTTCTGATTTAGAATATCCAGCAAGGTGTGGACAAGGAGGCGAAAGGGTGTCTGATAGAGCTTTGTTTATTCCATTTTGGCATCAAACTAGCAATACCAAGCCTTAGCAAATGAATGCTACATGCCACTCTGTACAGCTTAACTTGCCAATTGCCGTAAATATGTACATGTATTTTTGATTCTCAAGCAAACGCAACATAAGCCCAGATCCATACTGTCTTCACCTAGTACTGTCTTCACCTAGTAAGTGCATAACTATTGCTGAAGAAACGAGACTAAAAACAACGTTTGTTTCTGGATGGCAGTTGTGTCCTTGATACTGATCAAAGTGAGGGTCTGGTGCCCATACTGTATGTGTTCTGTTCTGTCTGCTCCTTCGCGGTTTACCACGCACATGCACATGCTATCAGTGAGTCACAAGAAGTTGCGAAAAATATTCGCACTTAAATTCTCATGTTGAATCACTGGATTGGGAGTGTCATAAAAAAAAAATAGTGGGATAAAAGATCGTTTCTTTATCTACTTTCAGAGTAAACTGATCACTAGCGTTGATAACTGTTCTTTTCCATTCACACTTTACGTCGGATGTTAAATGTGCGCCTTGCATGCATTGGCTTTTTTAAATTGCTCTGCCGCTGCTGCTAATACTACTACTACTACTATTACTTACTACTGCTGCTGCTACTACTACTACTGCTACTGCTGCTGCTGCTGCTGCTGCTACTATTACTGCTACTGCTGCTGCTGCTGCTGCTGCTACTACTACTACTACTACTACTACTACTGCTACTACTACTACTACTAGTGCTGCTGCTGCTGCTACTACCATTAACAACAACAGCAATAATCATACTCTTGTTGCTGGTGGTGGTGGTGCTGCTGCTGCTACTGCTACTGCTACTACTACTACTACTACCACCACCACCACCACCACCACCACCACCACCACCACTACTACTACTACTACTACTACTACTACTACTACTACTAGCAACAACAACAATAATAACACTCTTGTTGCTGATGCTGCTATAACTACTATTACCCCTCCTCCTCCTCCTACTCCTACTACCACTACCACTACTACTACTATTAACAACAACAACAACAACAACAACAAGAATAATAATACTCTTCTCGCTGGTGCTGCTACTACTACTATCATTATTACTACTACTACTACCACCACTACCATCACCACCACCACCACTACCACTACTACTACTACTACTACTACTGCTGCTGCTGCTGCTGCTGCTGCTGCTACTACTACTACTACTACTACTACTACTACTACTACTAACAACAACAACAATAGTAATAACACTCCTGTTGCTGGTGCTGGTGCTGGTGCTGCTGCCGCTACTACTGCTACTACTACTGCTACTACTACTACTACTACTACTACTACTACTACTACTACTGGTAGTTGGTAGCCCAGCTGACCCCACACACAGCTTTCACGTGACTCTGTCTTTACAGTCAGTAGAGCACCTTCATCCCCTCTCCAAAATAGAATCGAACACTTTACCACCAGGCTGACATAGACTGGTGTATGCACCCTTGATCTATGTTTTGATCCATGACCTTCTCTCTCTCTCTCTCTCTCTCTCTCTCTCTCTCTCTCTCTCTCTCTCTCTCTCTCTCTCTCTCTCTCTCCTTCACACTTATTTGACACACTGACAGAGTTTACTGGTACTGGTGAGATCTCAACCTGTGGGTTACTTACACACTGGTGGAATTTACTGTCGTTTGTGTTGATCTGGGTGATGCAGATTGATGTAACCTACTGTCGTTTGAATCACCGGTGTTATCATAACCTCAACCTGTGGGTTACTTACACACTGGTGGAAATTTACTGTCGTTTGTGTTGTTCTGGGTGATGCGCATTGATGTAATCTACTGTCGTTTGAATCACCCGGTGTTATCATAACCTTCGTAATACACATTGACATAATTTACTGGGTTTTTTTTTTATTGGTGTGATCATAATCCGCTTAGTACACACTGAAACAATTTGTTGTTTCTGGTACACATTAAAGTCATTTACTGGCACTAATGCTCTGAACTATCATTGATTTCATTGTTGATGGTACACACTGATGTAACGCTCTGTCACTGGTGTCAGTGTGGTTGGTGCACGCTGATAAATTTCACTGTCACTGTTGGCACTGTTGTTCTACTACACGTTGATGTAAATCGCAGTCACTGTTGTCGTTGTTGTTTTGCGACACACTGATATAATTCACTGTCACTGGTATCATTGGGGTTGGTGCACGCTGATAGAATTCACTGTCAATGTTGTCACTGTTGTTCTTCTACACACTCATATAATTCACTCTCAGTGTTGTCACTGTTGATGGCACACGCTGATAAAAATCACGGTCACTGTTGTCACTGTTGGTTTGCTACACACTAGTATAATTCACTGTCATTGGTGTCACTGCTAATGGTACACACTGCTATAATCTAATGTCGCTGTCGTCACTGTTGTTCTCTACTACACACTGATATAATTCACTGTCATTGTTGTCACTGTTGATGGTACATGCTGATATAAATCACGGTCACTGTTGTCACTGTTGATGGTACACGCTGATTAAAATCACGGTCACTGTTGTCACTGGTGAAGGTACACACTGATATAATTCACTGTCATTGTTGTCACTGTTGATGGTACACACTAATATAATTTACTGTCACAGGTGTCACTGGTGAAAATACACTCTGATATAATTCACTGTCATTGTTGTCACTGTTGATGGTACACACTGATATAATTTACTGTCACAGGTGTCACTGGTGAAGGTACACACTGATATAATTCACTGTCAATGTTGTCACTGTTGATGGTACACACTCATATAATTTACTGTCAGAGGTGTCACTGGTGATGGTACACACTAATATAATTTACTGTCACTGTGTCACTGCTGATGGTAGGCACTGATATAATTCATTGTCACTGTTGTCACTGTTGATGGCACATGTACACACTGATATAATTCACTGTCACATGTGTCACTGTGAGTGGTACACACACTGATAAAATTTCATGTCACTGGTGTCACTGTTGATGACACACACTGATATAATTCACTGTCACATGTGTCACTGTGAATGGTACTTACTGATATAATTTACTGTCACTGGTATCACTGTTGATGGCACGCATTGATATAATTCACTGTCACCTGGGTCACTGTGAGTGGTACTCACCAATTACATTTACTGTCACTGGTGTCACTGTTGATGGCATACATGGTATCCTTCACTGTCACAGGTGTCGCTGTGGGTGGTACTCACTGATATAATTATTGTCACTGGTGTCACTGCTGATGAAAAACACTGATATAATTTACGTTATTTGTGTCAATGTTGATGGTACACACTGATATAATTTACTGGCATTTGTGTCAATGTTAATGGGCACATTGATATAATTAGTATCTTACTGGTGTCACTTGTCATGGTACACACTGATAAATGTACTGTCACATATGCCACTGTTGATAGTATACGCTGATTTTATT
This sequence comes from Conus betulinus, assembly GCA_016801955.1. Lineage (NCBI taxonomy): Eukaryota > Metazoa > Mollusca > Gastropoda > Neogastropoda > Conidae > Conus > Conus betulinus. The sequence continues at coordinate 8,605 of JADBJO010020345.1, forward strand.
CACCGTCACTGGTGTCACAGGTAATGGTACACACTGATACATAATTTACTGTCACAGCTGTCGCTCTTCATGGTATACACTGATTCAGTTTACTGTCGCAGGTGTCACTCTGGGTGGTACACACTGATATAACTCACTGGTGTCATTGTGGTTGGTGCACACTGATATAATTCACTGTCACTGGTGTCATTGTTGATCGTATACACTGATCCAGTTTATTGCAACTGGTGTCACTTTCCATGGTACACGCTGATACCATTTTTTGTCACTGTGTCACGCTTGATTGTGCACAATGATACAATTCACCGACACAGCTGTGGTCATAACCTGGATAGTTTACGCTGATACAAGTTATTATCGCTGGTGTCACTCTCGGGGGGCACATTGATACAATTTACTAGCACTGATGTGACCAAAATCTAATGGTACACACTGATACAATTTACTATCACTGGTATGTGACCAAAATCTGGAAGGTATACACGAATACAATTGACTATCACCGATGTGACCATGGTGCACAAGTGATGCAAATTATTGTCACCGATGTGACCATAACCTGAATGGTACACACTGATGCAATTTACTATCACTGATGTGACTATGGTACACACTGTACAATTTACTGTCACTGATGTGACTATGGTGCGCAGTAATACAATTACTGGTGTGACTATGGTACGCAGTAATACAATTTACTGTCACTGATGTGACCATGGTACACAGTGATACAATTTACTGTCACTGATGTGACCCAAAACTGGATGGTACACACTGACACAATTCACTGTCACCGATTTCAACGTAACCAGTATGGTTGCACATTGTCAGTCACAATCTACTGTCACTGATGCCATCATGGGTAGTACACATTTTACTATATCATCCGTGCCACCATGGGAGGTACACTTTGAAACAATATACTGTCATTGGTGTGACCATAACCGGGTGTTGTAAACTCTGATACAGTTTACTGTCACTGATGGCACTAGAGGTTTGTTGTTGTTTGTTGTTGTTGTCGTCGTCGTCGTCGTCGTCGTCGTCGTCGTCGTCGTCGTCGTCGTACCTTGGCTAAAAGACTCCAGAGATCATCCAAACACCTGAAATACTTGAACACTACGGTACAAATACATCAGCTGGGGATGAGAACATTACGTGTGTGACCGTTTTTGATTACCGCGCCACATGGGCAGCCACATTCCGACTTCGGGGGGTTTCGGAGACTGATAACGTTATGCTAGGAGCTTGTCACAACTGAAGACAATCCCCGCATAACTATGCAGAGCATAACAACATTTTGATGTAGCCTTGGTGTTCTAGCCTATGTCAGTTGGTCTGACACAGCCTTAAGCCAAGGCGGGTCACTAGGGGTAGTACACAAGGATTCAAATTACTGTCGTTTGTTTCAACACAACCTGGATGGTATTGTCTGATACAATTCACTGTCACTGACGTGAGTACCACCTTGGCGGCACACTGATGTCATTCGCTGTCTCTGTCGTCACTTTCTTTTTCTTTTGTTTTAAAACCATAGCCTGTAACGTTTTATCTATTGATCTTTGAAAACGGAGATGAACGCACATGATTGGAACAGTCAAGTTTCTTCATTAACTTGTGCAGAGTACATGACAAGTAAATCAAGTGATGACGGCACATAGCCAGAACTCATGCAGCAGCGTAGGAGATGAATAACTTGATAATCGTGGTATGATGTGATAATGTGTCTTCTTTCGTTTTGCAAATATTGACGTTTATTTATGTAGTTATTCATCATCATCATCATCACTATGACTATTATATTTTCAATGCATTATTGTTGTTATTATTGTTATCATTCTTATTACCATTTTTTTATTGTTATCATTATTAGTAGTATTATTATTTTCATCATCATCATTTTCATAACTATTATTATTATCATTATTATCCTTATTATTGTTTTTGTTGTTGTTGTTGTGAATGAATTGTAATATCAAGCACATGCATGGTAAGAACCCTGTAGGCGTTAAGATTTGCCTGTGTGCTATGTTTGAAATTCAAAATATGACCCCAGGAAGCCCCCGAGTTAAAATAAAATTTAGAAAAGAAAGTATCAAGCAGTGGCACAGACTAGTACTTCATTTCTCTTTTTATTCATTTATTTGGTAAGATAGTTAGTTAGTTGGTCAGTTATCTATTTATCTCATTATTTCTTTCTTTATTTATTCATTCATACATTTATTGATTTATTTGTCTGTTTTTGACACACGTTTCACAAATCTTGTGGAACATCCAGATCGAGCCTAGTTCACATGTATTTACACTCTTGTCGATGATGCAAAATTCTGCTGAAAATAGCGAAGTTGCCGTGCAATCTTACGCATTATACTAGCCTACACCACGAACCATTCATACACTCCGTCAGTTCTAAGCCACATCTTTATATATGAATCCACACAACCATAGCTCCCGTCCTACAGAGAGAGAGAGAGAGAGAGAGAGAGAGAGAGAGAGAGAGAGAGAGAGAGAGAGAGAGAGAGAGAGAGAGAGAGAGAGAGAGAGAGACCTACTCCTTTGCACAAGATCGTATACACAGACACACTCTGTGTGTGTGTGTGTGTGTGTGTGTGTGTGTGTGTGTGTGTGTGTGTGTGTGTGTGTGTGTGTGTGTGTGTGTGTGTGTGAAAGAGAGAGAGTGAGACAGACAGACAGACAGACAGTTGGAGAGAGAGAGAGAGAGAGTGTGTTTGTATATGAGTTTGTGTGTGCGTGTGCGTGCGTGCGTGCGAGTGTGTGTGTGTGTGTGTGTGTGTGTGTGTGTGTGTGTGTGTGTGTGTGTGTGTGTGTGTGTGTGTGTGTGTGTAGGCGAGCTTAGGCATTGGAGTGTGCGTGCGTGCGTGCGTCCGTGCGTGCATGTGTGCCTGCACGCACGTTTGTGTGGTGTGTGTGTGTGTGTGCACGCGCGCGCGCGCGCGTGTGTATGTGCGTGTATGCGAGCGCGCGCGCACTCGTTTGTGTGTGTCTGTGTCTGTGTCTTTAAGTGCATTGTACGAAAATGATATATTACTCAATAACTGGCTGATTTATGGCAAAAACTTTTATTTTGAGAGAGAGAGAGAGAGAGAGAGAGAGAGAGAGAGAGAGAGAGAGAGAGAGAGAGAGAGAGAGACAGACAGACAGACAGACAGAGAAGAAGAAGAAGAGGAAATGTTTTAAAAAAAATGAAATAATTTCCATCGATAAAGACGCGAGAGTGTGCAACGAAACAGCTTCGAAGCTATTCACGTGCAGTTTCATTTTCATTTCTTGTGCGTTCCTCCCTCAGTTCAAGCGCCATTTGAGGGAGACTTCTCTTCACAGCCAAAATGCTGTCTGCAAATGTTTGGAGGAACTGAATAGCGAGCATCAAAAGCAAAATTAAATTTGTCACTGACCTGACTTTGAGAAGGACAGTGCAATAACCGTCACCTAACGTGTCACTAAAAGCTGTTCACTTTGTAGCTGACGGCACGTGCAACACGCACATCGCTCAGTACGACCCAGGTTCCACCGTAGTGGGAGTACTGTCTCTTTCCTACACCACCCCTCCTCCTTCCCCACCCCCATTCCCCCTCCGAAAGCGGTCACGCTTACCCCCCAAAAAGAGCAATCATTTCATATTGATGTTTTCCAAGAAAAAGAATTTGTGGCCTTCGGTTTTAAGCGTTATCATTTAGTGGATATGTGTGAATTGTTTGTATTAACCGTTACAGCTTTAGAAACTTTCATACTTTTCTATACCTTGTATATCTGTTAAACGTGGCAACGTTCAAGTTTTTACCACACACACACACACACACACACACACACACCACGATAAAGTGTTATTACATGAACTCACTTTGTTGACAAACGTGGGGTTATAGACACTAGCATAAAGGGATGAACAGAGAGAGAGAGGAGGGGGAGGGGGGGGGGGGGGGGGTCAGGCGGGCAGAGCAAAAATGAAATAAAGGTGAAGGACTATACACAGAGGAAGATAGTTTGTTTAATGCGAAGGAGTACGAGGTTATAGAGCGTAAAGTGACCGAGTATTAGCTGAATGGACGGAAGCCAAGCAGAGGGAAGGAGGAGGAGAGCGGGAGATGTGTGGTGGGTAAAAGAGCATGAAACGTGTAGGACTAAGTATGGGTGAGAGAGAGAGAGAGAGAGAGAGAGAGAGAGAGAGAGAGAGAGAGAGAGAGAGAGAGAGAGAGAGACTGACAGAAATGGGAGGACGAAGAGCATCGAATGACAGGAATATAAAGGCGAAACGAACGAACAAACAAACAAACAAAACCATTGAGAAGACACATGTACATGAAGACAATGTACGAAATGACTAATGGAGTACACAGAAAAAAAGACGAAAAAAAAGTAGAAAAGAATGATAGTATTACATAGTTAACCACTGTGAGAGAGAAAAGGGAGAGGAAGGAGAGCTGGGGAAGTAAAAAGAAGGGAAGAAATGTGCGGAGGAGAGAGAGAGAGAGCGAGCAAAAAAAAAAAAAAAAGCGAGGAAGCCTTGCAGATAGAACAGGAGAGCAGAAAACAAAACAACAACAACAACAACAACAACAACAGCTGTAGCAAAGAAAACCAGAGAGATAGAGTGAAAGAATATGTGTAGGGAAGAGGAGGGAGCAGAGAAAACTCAGAGTGAGGGAATGGGCTTGCGTTTGGGGAGGAGGGGGTAATAAGAGGAAAACACAGAAGTGAGGAAAAGACAGCTGATCGGTTTACAGTAAAGGAAGACAGAGAAAGCACGGGGTCCAAACCTGCTGAGAGCAGAACAGTACAAAACCTACCATAGACAATCAGTTCAAGAGAAAAAAAAATTGCAGTCGCTTTTTTTTTTTTTTTTTTTTCTTCCTTCAGCATAATGAACAAAAACTTGCAAACTAAGTACCGTCGGTATTTGGCCAGACCTGTCTGACGCAATACTAGGCTAGTTCTCTGCGCAGACATTACCACCAGTCCCCAGAACGACAAAGGCTCCGCAGCTACGTGTTTGAAGTCAGGCGACTGTTGTCCCGGTGTAGACTATCTCTTGAAACAAAACCACACGGATACAACATTTCTGCAGAGGAACCTGTCAGATTGTGACCAACACAGCGCGGGCCATTTCACAGCCGGCCAGGGAGTGGTGGTGTATGGGGTGTGTGGTGCTTCCACTGATTTCTGCGCCTTGCACGTGAAGGTGACAGAAGGTAATCGTGTGCGCGCTCATGTTAAGCCCTTGGTATTGTGGTGTGGGTTCAGTGACTGGGAAACTGTGGAGAGATTTTCATGCGACTACAGCGACAGGATGTTACTAATGAAATACTGGAATGCGGTAACCACGTTCTTCAAGACATGTTTTTTGAGTCGGTTGCAAATGCAATGTGGATTTTGATATGGAATAAACAAATAACTACTATCAACATACAAGCAACAAGGCACACTAAGTTATTTCATACAATACAATACTTGCCGGGATATCCTGAATATGTAACCGTGCCTTACGTGACTAGAAAACTTCCCTTCAGCACAGAGATAACATTGCATTCCGCATGTGCGATCATAGTTAGCGTTCTGAGATCATATTACCTTCAGCATTGTTCTGATGCTCAGGCGATACACGTGACGTACAGGAAATATAATGCATCCCGAGAACACAGTGCACGTGTGTGTATTGAGCGTTCCACGCCAGCGTCCTTATTCCTTGCTTCATATGTCAGAATTCACTTTATTCATGATGTGCACAACTTCCATTTTCTTAAAATGGCCCTGTCCACTGTATGTGTCTCTGGACATCCTGTCAGACTGCCAAGTGGGTTGTTCAATTGCTCTGTAATTAATTACTACAAATTTCATCAGTTCTTTCAGTGCAACCTGAAGACTGAGTGTGAAGATGGACGGGATGAAACAGAACACTGTCCCTTCAGCAGTCCTGGCTGTCAGGGGATGGTGGCTTCAACCAACAAATGTTTCAAACTCGTCGTGTTGAACGACGAATGGTTAGCTGCTGCACTTATTCCAAATGAATGTAAGTGTGTCTGCCTGGGAATGGCCTCCATCAAAACCAGAAAAGAGTTGGAAGATTCTCTACTGATCTTCAGAAATTATTTTTCATTTCATGTACATTTGGGCTACACTTCAGGCTGGTACAGGGTACCTTTTATGTATAGTCAGTTTCGAAAATGGTCTGACAATGTTATGATATACAATATAGATCATGTCATCTCTAAACACAGTGTTTCAAGAACGAATGCCATAGGAGACTGGTCGTCTAGGACTGGCTTCCTAGATACCACTCTGAACAGAGTGACACAATCAATAGCGCTGTGCGAAATGAAATTACCAGCACTGGGAGTGCTTCTTCCTGACGCTGTATACTTCCAGCCACTGTCCACTCGGTCCACGTTCACGGGTACCCAGGCAGAGTTTGCTGGTTTGTTCACCAGGCCATGTCATCCTCACGTTTATGTATTGTGACCTCGACAGTCACCGTGGGAACTCCTATCGTTCTGGAGGTTTCGCATTCATGATGAATGCAAGCGCGGAGCGGGACAGCGAGTTCTCGTCAACTGAAAGAGATTGTGACTGGGCACATGACATGTTCAGTTGTAATGACGATGTTACATCACTACATTACACGTTAGTGTGTGACTTCCGACAGGACTGTCCAGACAGACAACAGTGATGAGTCATTTTGCGAGCATCCTTCATGTCAAGGTTTTCGGTGTTCTAACGGTCAGTGTGTGTTGCACTGTCAGCGTTGTAATGAGCACTCTGACTGTGTGGATGATTCTGACGAGGCTGGTTGTCAGCAGCCATGGTTTACATCTTCGTGCACATACTGCATTCAGCTCCGAAATATGAAAACGAAGCAGCGTTTTTACATTACTCTGGATGGTGCTGGCTACTTTACACAGCAGATAATGAAAACCGAAGAACCTTGTCCTGACACTCATTATCGTTGCACATCCGAGTGGCTGTACTGTCTTCCTGTCTACACTCGTTGCAATGGATTCTCTGACTGTGTTCATGGAGAGGATGAACAGGACTGTCACAAGGTCGGTCGGTTTTGGATTGTTCCAATGTCGAGCATCTGCCAATTGTCTTCATGCATATCATCTGTGTGATGGCTGGGGCCAGTGCCCACAACGAGATGATGAATTGATGTGTGATATGAGTTGTCCTGACGGTTGTCATTGTCACGGTCACTCCTTCTTGTGCAGAAACACATTTCCTGTTGATTGCTTTTCAAAGCTCCGGTATGTGGATGCCACGGGGTCGGGGATGTCACTGGGTGATTTCACCAAGAACTTCTACCTCAGTAGCCTCTCTCTGTCTCGATGTCAAATGTCTAACATATCAAGCGTACAACTTTTCAACTTACAGTACTTAGACCTCACAAGCAACAATTTAGAATATTTTGACATGTCTAATTTTCTCGACATGAAAAATTTGAAAACCCTTCAACTGGCAAGAAACCCCCATCAGGTTGACGAGGATAAGTAAACTGATGAAACGTATTCACTACCTGCTAATGTGGATCGATATATCGGAAACAAATCTTCAAGTACTCAACAGTGAACTGTCAATTTTTCTGCCTCTGGCTAGCCATTTAAATGTATCCTTTTCAGCCGTTAGGTTTATTGGATCATTAGGTTTTAAGAATTTGCCGCATCTGCGTGAAGTGGACATGAGATTTAACCCAGTTGAATATTTTCCTTTGGATTTGTTATCACGATCTGATCACTTACAAAACGTCCTTGCTTCAGATTTTAGGTTGTGCTGTGAGAACTTACTTCCAAAACAGTCTGGTGAGATAAAGTGCTCAGCTCCCCACACTGTTCTTCTTCATGTACAAAGCTGCTGGCAACTGAACTGCACAGAACTTTTTTCTGGGTGGCCAGTGTGTGCACCATATTAGGAAACCTGATAAGTTGCATCAGTTTACTTACGGTCAAAGCGGACTTCAGGAACGGTTTATTGCTGATTGCTAATTTGCTGTTTGCTCAGCATTGTACAGGATGGCTATCATCATTGTTGTAATAGCTAATGAGATATTCAACGATCGTTACATTCGCTTTGAAAAGATGTGGACCAACAGTCTGCCTTGTAAGGTGGCCCAGTTTCTCTTCTATCTGTCCAGTGAGGTTTCAGTTTTGATCATTGGGCTCATTACCTTGGATCACGTCATTGTCGTTTACTTTGGTAAGGATTCATGTATGTTGAGGCAGGTTTCGAGGACATGGGCTTTCATAGTACCATGGTGTGCTGGGATCCTGATATCCTTAATACCATTTCTTCTGGGACTGTCCCAGAGAGGACCTCAAGATAAGTCAGGTCTTTGCCGTGTGGCATTGTTTAATCAATACAAGTCTGACCAAGAATTCCAATGGTCGAATGTCATTGTGACTATTAACTTCGTGATCTACTTGACAGTAATGGCTGGCCAGTTTGGTATATACAGACGAACACCTAAACTCAGAAGTATTCTTGATTCCTCGTCAAGATCAGTATATTCTGCAGCGGACCTGATGAGAAAAGTATCGACCACCAACAGTACATGCTGGCTGATCTTTGGCTTCGTAACTGCCCTGGCCACGGATGGCATACCAGCATTAAACAACGTCCATGACGCCATGGTTGTATTTGGCTTACCACTCAGTCCTGCTGTCAGCCCCTTCCTCTACTTGTGGACTGTGGCCACACACAGAAGACAGAAACTGCTAGAAGAGAAAGTCATAGCCAGGTTAAAATCACGACTGGTTTCATCTGGAAAACAGGAAATCAGGCACAAAATCAAATGAAACTGAATAAATAATTAGGGAAATGACTGGCTAAAGAGGGAAAAGGGACATTAAACCACTTCTAAACCACATTTGATTTGTCTTGCTTTGCCTGTCTGTTAACCCCTGTGGGTGTCGTTGCGATACCAAAGATGACCTACAGGCATGATCTTCCACCTGCTGCTATATTCTGCAGGCCACTTATAACTAGTCAAGGACGGGTCTGGCCACTCCATTATATTGTATCCCCCACCTCTGCTTATATCTGCTTCTTCTTTTCCTCTCTGCTCTGTGCCTTATGGGTTCATTTGTGCACACACACACACACACACACACACACACACACACACACACACGCACGCACGCACGCACGTACACACGCACGCACGCACGCACACATGCACGCACAGAGTGGGAAATATTTATAACAGATGAAAGTTTTCACATTCTTGAAAATGGCTAGCTGAACAATAACATTCATCCTTATTCTCTGAGACGGTCAGCCTACACCCAGTTTGATAGTAAGTTTGACGTAAACGCCAAATCGCTGCGTGTTACAGCGCATAATGTCCTCTCCACCACGCCCGCTCAGCGACATAGTGTTAAGTCTGTCATGATCTTTTTTTTTAATAAATGGCCGCATATGTACTCACAGCGTTCAGGTCGGTTGTGTGACACTGCATTCAAAATTCTAACTAGACTTCAGCGACATAACGTTGTTCTAATCTTCAAAATATCGTAGCCAAGGCGTGGCATGACGTAGAATGGGCGAATCGGTAAGAATACTACGCCAGCCAGAAGCGAGTGAACCAGCCATAGCTTCTACACACTTTGACATGGTGAGTGCATTTGACTAAACCCCTTCAAAAACAAAACACACAAACAAAGAAAACATTAAACAAAACAAAACAAACCAAGCTAACAAAAACAAAGAAGCGAACAGGCAAAAAAAACAAAACAAAACAATGATCCCACCTACACGTGATTTTTTTTTCCAAGTTCAATCAAGTAGAAGTTCAATCAAACAGATCTTTATGAAATAGATTAGTAAATAAGCATGTACATAAATGAGTAAATAATAAGTAAACAAAATCAATAGATAACACTGAAACAGTGATTAATTAACCAGCTAGCTAAACTTGCCCTTTTTCATCTCCGCATGTGCTTTATAAGTTTCTTTTTTTCAGATCTCATTCAGTTAGACCCTGTGAAAATAATTTACTGATCCAAGAAGAGGATTTCCTTTTTTTCTTTAAACTTAAAGATCAACTTACGCTCAATGCAGACATCATAAGCATATTGCATAAGTTCAATGTAATTTGACCCAGTTTTTGGCAAATTATTAATCAAGATATTGAACAGAACAAGTGAGGAGATAGATCCCCATGGGATTCTTGTTCGAAAGCTAGGTGGTTAAAGTAAGTTTACCTATGTTTATTCGCATGGTTCCATGGTTCCATTACTTAAGAAAGGCTTCAAATTGTTATGTATCCAGCCTGACGAATTGAATTATCTCAATTTTGAAGTCATTTTAGATGTCAGACAAAACCAAACCAACCAACCAACCAAACCCAAACACAACAAAACAAAAACTTGCGATGTGATTTTATCCAAATGGTGAACAGCTGAGCTGAAATAAACAAAAAACTGCTTGATTTGCCTGTATTGTATCATTTTTTTTAAAACCTCATTCTGGATCCCTCTTATTATAAAACCCGCACCGTTTCATATCATAAGGTGGCGAACCTACAACACCCCTTGCGCCGACCTCTATAGAGATGACCTCTATAGAGATGGCCTCTGTAGAGATGAGTTTGACTTGGAAGGCAGATTATGTCAAGCTGCTGGCTAGGCTGGCATACATCTCAGTTGTTTAGATGTGACCTCAATCCATTCTGCCTTCTTATGGCGCCCTGAACTGAATCAGGTTTTTGAAGGAGCGCCACTGAATACCCGGTCTCACGCCACTCTTCCCGATGATCTGTGGCTGGTCCTCCCATTCTGAAAGGTCAGCTGTGCTCTCTCCAGTCATCCAGACCGTCTGGTGGACCACGACTCCACGCTCTTGATCTCACAGCTATTTTCGGGCCATGATTTGTGGTCTCTTACCGTGCAGAACGTCAAGTTGGGGGGCTTCTGATGGCGTAGAGCTGTCTCTGGCAGTGCTAACTGCATGTGCGATTTCTTTAAGTATTTAATTGTGTCCTTGGCTTAGCGGTCCTTTACATGAACTCCGGATTTGCTCCACAGTTTGTGTTTGCACTCTTGATAACTTGATACCGGAATGGTTGATTTCTGAACAACTGTGGGTGTGATACCATCTTGCAGTCGGAGCTCAACAAAGGGACAGTATTACTTAAAAGTGTGATAAACATGGTAATATAGCGATGTTTCAAGAACAGCAGGTCATCTGCAATGTTACAGAGTGAACATGATCGCGTCCCCAAATTTTATGACTCAAAACGACGCAACAACGGCTCCAGTTCGTCGCAGCATGAAATAAATGGCCCCTATTCCCGCAAAAACGTTTTCTTTAATTGTATTTAAGAAGTGATGAGGAAATTACAACAATGGCCGGTAGTGGCTCGTGTGCAGTGCTAACTGAACGTGAAAGAGTGTTTTGCGAGCGTTCACTGCACGTTCACCTAGCATTGGACTGCTCTCAGGACCAACGTAAATGTGCGTGCGTATGGACAGCAGGGAAAGGGCTATAAAAAAAAAGGAGAAAAAATTCAAGCCAACTGTGACTTTTTAAAGTATTAACAAATATATGGATATCAAAGCACTTTGCTTTTTGATGGCCTTTTTTTTTTTCAAATCATGAAATATATGCTAAATAGTAAAACCACGAGCACTGCAAGCCAATCGCTGTAGATATCATTCTTAGCGTATCTCATGCCAAGACATGACGTTATTGAAACTAAAAGTACAGGCATAAGCCGCGTCATAGCCCTTTTCTTCTAACGAAGTAACCTGAAACGTCTAACATCCAGATGCGGCATTCAGTAACAACAGAAATACAAGACCATAAATATCAGAGAGAGAGAGAGAGAGAGAGGGGGGGGGGGGGGGAGAATGGATCCATTTATGAACCTGAGCACATGAAAACTGATCGTTGGTTCAGCTCGTTAAAGATTCTGACGTATTCCAACAGACTGTCGGGGCATACGAACGCATCGCGCCACGGTTTTCGATTCCGTTTAGTTGTGTCTGTTTTTATGGTGAGCGTTGTCAGATACACCAGCAATAATCGAACCGGCACAAGCCAGTGCTGTCTGTATGTTTCTATGGAAATCGACTTGTAAAAGACAAAAAACAGTAAAACAACAAAAAACAGAAATAAAATAAAGATTTGCTTTGACCGTAGAGTTCTGAGCCATTGTGTACAAGTCACGAGAAAGTCAGCAGCAGTGGTCTAATAGCCGCCACAAAGAAAGATCAATGGTCACCATCTGGAATAGTTTGCCTGCGGAGTGACGCCAGCAGTTCCTGCCTGGCATACAGTCATCAATTGGAATAGTCTATCTCTGGTGTGGCTTCAGTCACTTCCAAGTCTTCCGTACATTCTGTGCCCCTTGCCATCTTGAATTGTTTATTTCAGGTGTAGCACAAGTGATTCATCTATCTGGCGTTATGTCTGTGCCAGAGCTGTTGTCGTGTAGTTAAAGCTTCTCTCCGGAACCTACCCCTGGTCAGAGAAATGCAGAGGTGCGTGCTGTCGGTCTTTGCGTGGTCGTCGATCTTCCTGTAGTTGTCAGGCTGGATGTTGACAGGTCTTCTGAAATGTAATCCGTTGTTGTGGTTTGTGTGCTGGCTTCTGACATGAAAGGTGAGTGCAGGTGTTGCCCCAGACTTCCAACTGACACACAGTCTTCCCTGTCCAAAAAAAAAATGGATCCTGTCTTTCAAGTAATTCCTGACGCTGGTTTAATTATTTTTGTAACAGAGAAACGTTACATTGCCTTAGTCACGCAGGAGAGAGAGAGAGAGAGAGAGAGAGAGAGAGAGAGAGAGAGAGAGAGAGAGAGAGAGAGAGAGAGAGAGATGAGATTCTCTCTTTAAGTTCTGAAAGAGCACGTGAAGCCATATTGCATGCAGCAATGGATGTTTGGAGCGATTTTGATCGGACTAGTTTAGTGCACGTTATCAGAAAATTGCTCAAACTTCTTTCCTATACTACATTCACGCCGATGTAAAGAATGACGTAACTGTTATGAAACTGTGTACATACAATTTCGCCGGCGAGATATACGCTTCAATTCTTTCTGCCATATTCAATTCACATGCACGAGATATTGCATAACACATCTCTTAACAGCTATCATGTAGTAATTTTTGCAATTCCCCTGATCAGACAACTATGTGAACCTACCATTATGCTGGCCTCTGCATATCCAGTTACTTATGAAATCATTGTCTCTCAGCATAGTGACTAATCCACTGACACTGTATGTTGCATACAAGCTGGAACGGAATTGCCTGAGTTAAAACCAATCTGGTCTGTTTCTCTCTCTGATGTATAGTGTTGCTGATGGTATTATAACCGAAGTGCTTCTTAAAACGTGCTGAGTTATAAGCTATTCTTAGGAACGTTTCAGCTGTTCACAGAGTTATCCCATTGTTATCACAAGGTCTTTCTCATTTTTTTTTTTTTTTTTTTGCTGCCCCATCTGATGATCTGTGCCACCTCAGCGGCATACGCCGCTCATTCCAACACTCAGTCCACACCCACAGCCCGGCCCGCCGCAGCCTGGCACCAGGAATTCACAGGGAGCAGAGAATGTCAAGTTGTCAACAGACAACGCACCGGAGGAGCCACTGCACTCCGCCGAATCGCCTCGGTGATGTTCAGTGGTGCCTTTTTTCTGATCCAGCCGACGAAGGACACCACCTACTAAGCCCCCAACTGACGACAATAATTGCTAAGTCGCGAAGCCGGTGTGAGTGAGTTCTCCCTCTGGAGGGTGCCACCACGTCCGACCAATGACAGTCCCCGTGGACTCGCCAATACTGCTGATCCCGAGGGAATCAAACCGAAGCCACAGACGTGGAGAGGACATCAAAACAGATCACCGTGATAGCAGGGCATGAAGGGCCACAAACTTTGAGGCTTTTCTCTTTAAATGTTGGTTGACGAGAATGAGGATGATGAAGATGATGTTAAGGATTTTCATTCTGGTCTGAGACTGCATGATAGAGCTAGAGCTGTACTCTATGTTTACTGTCATAATATGTTCCGACGTCAGCCAGGCCCCATAGATACAGACACCTGCAGTGTTGGTCAGGAAATTTGAGAACACTCCCAGAGATGCATCCATTAAGTAGATGAAACGACTGTGTGGTCCCGGTTTTACCCAATAGAGCCCGTAGTCAACGTAGCACTGGGTAGGAGCCGGTCGGGTAGAAAAATCCACATGGCTCTGATGGGAATCGAACCAAGAATGTTCCAGCCTGGAGTTCGCGACGCTTATCACTTCCCCATGACGGCTGGTAGGTCTTTCTCACTTAGTATCCGTTGGAACACACGCGCCATCCTACATCCAAAGGGAACTAGTCTCTGCAGGACTGTAAGTTACGACAAAAACCTGTACACCCAGTTCACACGAACTCCACTTATTTTGTCTCAAACACGAACACATGGTGGTTTGGTAGGAGAAACACGGTCGCAACAGATAACTTGATGTGAAAAACGATCTTGAACTTATGAAGGTTGTCTGCGTCATTCAAGTTGCTGGCAACAGCGCTGTTGACGTGCTAGCCCAGCTAGTGTCCAAGGGGACCGGTGTCGCGTGAAATCTGGGAACGTGATATCTGGGAAGGCTTCCCAGATATTACAGATTTTTGGGGGAACGCGTTCCCAAAATGTACTGTGATATCTGGGAAGGCCTGTGATATCTCGGAACGTGGTCTTTCAGAGCTCAGAAGGGCAGAAAGAAGACGAAAAGGAATAGCTTTCGAGATAAGGTAGGAAACAATTTATTTACGTGCAATTGAGATCTTTGGCCTTCTCGTCACTTTTTTTTTTCGCACGCTGTCCAGATTTACCGTGATATTTGGGAACGCGTTCCCAGATTTCACGATTGGAAGTTCAGGAAATCTGGGAACGCGTTCCCAGATATCGCGGTAAATCTGGGAACGCGTTCCCAGATATCACGGTTCCCAGATATTATACGACACCGACATTACCGACACAGGGTTCCGGCATTACAGTGTCAATTGCAGCATTGCAATCGTACCGTTTACCATCGATGATCGAGTGATTAAAAACCATCGATATGTTCTTCTGTTCTTAGTTCGCTTTCTTTGTAATAGGAGACTGCTCTCTTCGAATGTCTTTTATCCGTCTAGTATAATCTTCCCCAAGCCCTTTAACTTTCTTATTCTGCCACATCACGTTGTCTCTGAAGTAAACCTGGCTACATTGGGTGGGTCAGTTTATTCTTTTACTCGGTGTACAACGTCAAATAGTACATCTCCATCCGTGCCAGGTTTGAACTGCAACACTCCGGTCACTCTATCTTTACACTGCTGCTAGGTTTCATTGCTGAGAGAGAGAGAGAGAGAGAGAGAGAGAGAGAGAGAGAGGATGTAATGTTACTGGTCGTAACTTTGATGAACCATAACACAAAGAGTACTGGGTAGGTAGGTATAGTCTTTTTTTTGTATTGGTTTTATGGAAAGATACTTTGATGGTTTGGTTTGATGGTTTCACGCCGCTTTCTTAGTTTAATTGTTGGTTTGTTTCTGCTGTTGCTAATGTTTCACTTTACTTCAAATTATTGAGCATGACCGAAAGAGAGGAAGAAAGGGCAGTTGCCCAAAATGATATATTAAAGAGCGAGTGTAGTTGATACCTTATCTGCCCTCCTCTGACATATGTCATTTCGGTGCCTGATTAACCAGGATCATTCTCCTGCATTTAGGCTGACCACTATCTCCATGAGATAAAACACTGTAGGAATATGGCACGGGGCCATTTTTCATTTCCAAAATATATCAGTTGTGTTGCGCTGTTGATCCACGAGCTTAGTAGGGTCTGTATTTCCCTACCATGATTTCTGTGTTTTAAAATGAGAAGATCTTTGTTTGTTTTAATTGCAGTGCAGTGTGAACAGTCCAAAAGTGATAGGGGAAAAAAGGGGGAACAAGTCTTTGCTACAACACACACACACACAGCATTTGAGACCAATCTTTCTTTTCAAGTGAACCTATCTCCTATGGATTCATCTCTCTCTCTCTCTCTCTCTCTCTCTCTCTCTCTCTCTCTCTCTCTCTCTCTCTCTCTCTCTCTCTCATATGATATCTCTCTGAGATAGTCGGAAACTGATGAGGCGCAAGTCACTGAGAGTTTCGACACAAATTCTCCATGTGATCGATGCTCTTTCCTAAGAATTTTCAGACCACGTGGCCAGAGTATGTCCATCTTCTTGATCCAGAATTCCTCCCGTTTTGTTCTGGCTTTCTTGGTGTTTTCTGTTGCGGTAGTTTTCTGGAACTGCAAAAACACACACACACACACACACACACACACACACACACACACACACACACACTCACTCATACGTACACACACGCGCGCGCGCGCGCATACACACACACACACACACATACACACA
>JADBJO010020345.1:27500-31512 GCA_016801955.1 Conus betulinus
ACAATTCAACATCTTAGAATATAAGTGGAAAACACACACGCACCAAATATTGCGTTCATAGGTCATCAACATAGCTACACCCACACACGCGTGCCCATGCACAGCCACTCGCGCGCACACACACATCCTCCGCGCGCACACGCACCTGGAACATACTGTTGCACACAAGAACATACTATGTAAACAGTGAACAGTTCCTTTGTACACAAGCAGAGTGTACACATACATAATGTCTTGTGGGGGTTGCCCGTCTTTTTGTTGCCTTTGCTGCGCCCTTGTCCGCCGGCATTTTCTGTTAGCATCCGCAGGTCCGGCAGCCCCCAGGACCTGTAACCAATAGAAACCAAGAACGAGGAGGCAGTATCTTCACTCTTGATCGGGTCATACTGACTGAAACATGTCTGGGTAAGAACAAGGCCGTCCTAGTATTTAGAGTGACGAAGAACGGCTACTGTTTCCTCATGTATCTTTTTTTGCGTCCGATTCCCATCTCCCTAGTTGCCTTATCTGTGTGTCTGACATGCCCCGAGGTGCCGCTGCTGTTGCTGCTCCTATCCTAAAGCTATGTGATGTGAATTGTGCTGCTGGGTAGCGGCAAAACGCCAGTGTGAGGCGCAGCTGGGTGTTAAATACTGATCTGGTGACGGGGACTCCTGGGGCCTTGAGGAATAGGGGTCCAGGCGCGAGGCCCCTGTCTGCTAAATAATCTTTCATGGCCTGTATAGGACATTCCCCTTCTGTCCCTTTTTGTATGTCTAAAGAGAAGGTCTGACCTTGACTGTGTGTTTGTACTGGAGAAATGTCACTGTCATATGCGACTGCTTAATTGTGACCTGATGTACCCAAGAAGGTTGGGGTTTTTGTCCGTAGCCAAGTGTACCGTTATTTCGCCAATGCATAGGAAGGCATGAAAGGCTAGTAGGTACATAGCTTGGAAAAGGATGCACTCTTTCATTTTGGGGCATGTGTGACGCAGGGCGGAAACCAAGTTCTTCAGCATACCTTTATCGAGTGGTAGCCTTGTGTCGCATGATGGTTGCCGCTTGTGGTATGAAGCGATCATCTTCTGTATGAAAAAGGCTGCTGTTGGGTCTGGTAAGGATCTGATCTTGTGTAAGTAACTGATTGCCGAGATGTGTGCCGACACAGTTGCCGGTTTGAAACTTTTTTTGTACTAGGTCTGCAATGAATAGCGCGACTGTACCTGCTTCTAAGGGGAGACTAGCGGATAACCGCAATTCTGTAGCGAAATCTAAAAACCGGTCCCAGCTACGCCTGTATGCATTCTGGGTTGATGGTGCGAGGGATGTTTGTTATAGAGATCTTGAGCTGTCCCTATGAGTGCGGCAACTCGGGCAGTGGCGGCACTGGCGTGGGAAGCTTGTTGGCAGAGGGTGCCAGCCTTCTGAATTCCTCTACCTACAACTGAGACAGTGAGTCTGCTAATCTATTTTTGGTACCAGGTACATGATATGCTTTGAACAGGATATTGAAGCGAAGACATGTTAATACTAATCTACGTACTAGCACCGTTATCTTCCCGTCCTTTGATGTTTGTTTGTTCACAATGTCTGTTACTGCAATGTTGTCTGTATGGAATTCTATGCAGGAATTGGCCATTGCTCGTGCCCATGTTTCTACTGCTAACACTATGGGGTAAAGTTCTAATAATGTTATCGACTGTGTTACCCATTGGCCTTCCCATGTACCATAGAACCATGCATTACCCATTATGGCACCATAACCTACTGAACCGGCTGCGTCTGTGAATAGGCGAAGATGTTGCGAAGATGACCACCTGGTTGGGAGCATGAGCGACTTCCCATTGAACTCTTGTAGGAATAGCTACCAAGTCTGGAGATCGTCTCTTGCAGATTTTGTAATCCTTAGGTAATGAAAAGGTTTCTGTATGCCAATTGTTAGGTTGATCAGTCTCCGTAGCTGTACTTTGTTTTTTTGTCAGGCATTCTGCTACGAGTGCCTTCCCTTTGGTGCGCTTATCCGGAGGAAGTCTGATTTCCATCTGTCGCGTATCGAGCTCGTAACCCAAGAAAGTCAGTACCTGCGTTGGTTGCGTGTTTTTTTCTGGTGCTGTTGGAATTCCCAGATTGGAGCACAGTGATAGGAACTTCCTAAGGCTGGTCTGGCATTTTTCTGTTGGGTGTGTCCTCGACTATCAAGAAATCATCTAATACATGTGCCATATTTGGTATGTTTCAGCTTTGCACTGGCCATCCAGTGCAGGGCGTTACTGAGCGTTTTCGAATATACGACAGCTGGATCTACAACCCATGGGGAGGCATTTGTCGTACGTAATATTGCCCTTTCCAACACAAACCAAAGAGGGGGTACTGTGAAGGGTGTAGGGGAATGATCCTGAAAGCGTCTGCAAATGTCTGTCTTTGCTAAGTAACCTTTTGTTCCTATGCGTGTGATTGCTGCTACTGCTTCGTCTATAGATTGGTACCGAACCATAGCTTCTGTGTCTGGTATTCCGTCATTTATCGATTCCCTTGGGGGTATGAGAGACGGTGTATAAGACGAAATTTACCTGTCTCTTTCTTGAGCACCAGACCTATCGGTGAAATGGTAAGGTTTGAAAATGGTTTCTCCTTAAATGGGCCTGCTAATCGTCCCAGTCTACATTCATTGTCTAGTTTTACTACTCACTATTTCAGGGTGGTCTTCTGTGGATGCTAAGTTAGGGGCTTCCTTATGGGTTAAAGAGCCCTTGTAACCGACTCGGAAGCCCCATCTGAAACCTTCGGTAAGGAATACTGCTAATTCCCTGTCATACCCTATTAGGTAGCGTTCTAACACTTATGCTTGACTGGGCTTGGTAGGACTCTACTGTCCCACTTTTCTAAGTGTGGTGGCATTGGGTTGGTTTCTGTCTGTGGTGGGTGTGGCCCAGCTGGTATGTGCTGTTCTTGGACGAAAGGACGACTGTGCTGCATTGTAGTAGCTCTGTGTGAACCGTTCATCACCTTGAAAGGTTTGCTGACCGGGTGTTGACAGTCAGTGAATGGTGGTGCCCCATACAGCTGTAGCAGTTGTGTTGGAACTTGCACTCTGTTCCAGACGCACAGTAGCCTGTGGTGTGGTATTTGAAGCATGCCCCTCTTGGTATGTCTTTTTGTGCCACCGACTGAGAAGAGACTGTCCTGTCCTTCGAGTGTGCCTCCAGGTGCACCTTTAGGTACAGTTCCAAGTGAGCTGCTCCCCATTTGGCTTCTCCCGAGGCTATCAGCTTTCGGAATTGTTCGTCATAGAACCTCCAACCTGCCCCTTTGTTGGCAAGATTCAGGACGGTCTCCAAGTGGTGTGCTAAAACTGGCCCTAGGGTTGGGATTTGTTCTGTGAGGATGGCACAGAAACGGTTCCATGCTCTCACCCATTGAATGAGTGGTAGCGGGTGGCCTTTTTTGTCTGGGGCACCAGCTGGAGTGCTGGCGACTTCCTCCGTTTTCTACCTGGAGTGTGTAGCATTCTTCTTTTCTGCTCTGTCTTATCGATCATGGAACCAAGTTTATGTATTCCCCTGCCCATATTTTTTCTTTTATTTTTGCGGGTACCTGACTGTTATTGATTGTGATAGCATGTTTGAGGGTTTACCTTGTAGTGCGTCCTGGACTGGGCCCCACGATGCTGGTCTGCCAGTCCGCGGCATGTTGCGCTGGAGGTGCCGTGAAGGTCGTCGTGGATGTGGCTACCACCTGTTGTGCCGGGTCGGCCATCGTCGATGTGCTGGGTACTGGTTGTGCTTTTGGCCGAGGAGGATGGTGAACACCCCAGAACGTCTGTGGATCTTCCAGCCGGATAGCCTATGCGGAACTGTAAGGAAATGGGGAGTACACGGCCGTGGCGTCGTCATTGCTGTACGTTAGTACGCTCCATAACCTCTGTGGACCTTCCAGCCGTGTGGGCTTCTGTGGGTTTCTTCAACGAACTCAGAGAAAAGTCCTCAAGGAGTTCAAGGGGGGAGCAATTAAGAACAACATCAGCAAAGAAA
>JADBJO010020346.1:0-5000 GCA_016801955.1 Conus betulinus
TGTGGGAATCACAGTGTTCAGTCCACATGTTGTGGGATCACAGTGTTCAGTCTACCATGTTGTGGGATCACAGTGTTCAGTCCACATGTTGTGGGGATCACAGTGTTCAGTCCACATGTTGTGGGATCACAGTGTTCAGTCCACATGTTGTGGGATCACAGTGTTCAGTCCACAGGCTGTGGGATCACAGTGTTCATGGACATGTAGTGGGATCACAGTGTTCAGTCCACAGGCTGTGGGATCACAGTGTCGAGTCCACATGTTGAGGGATCACAGTGTTAAGTCCACATGTGTATCACAGTATTCAGTCACATGCTGTGGGATCACAGTGTTCAGTCCACATGCTGTGGGATCACAGTATTCAGTCCACATGTTGTGGGATCACAGTGTTCAGTCCACATGTTGTGGGACCACAGTGTTCAGCCGACATGTTGTGGGATCACAGCATTAAGTCCACATGTTGTGGGATCACAGTGTTCAGTCCACATGTTGTGGGATCACAGTGTTCAGCGGGGACATGTTGTGGGATCACAGTGTTTAGTCCACATGTTGTGGGATCACAGTGTTCAGTCCACATGTTGTGGGATCACAGTGTTTAGTGGACATGTTGTGGGATCACAGTGTTCAGTCCACATGTTGTGGGATCACAGTGTTCAGTCCACATGTTGTGGGGATCTCAGTGTTTAGTGGACATGTTTTGTGGGATCACAGTGTTCAGTCCACATGTTGTGGGATCACAGTGTTCAGTGGACATGTTGTGGGATCACAGTGTTCAGTGGACATGTTGTGGGATCACAGTCTTCAGTCTACATGTTGTGGGATCACAGCGTTCAGTCCACATGTTGTGGGATCACAGTCTTCAGTCCACATGTTGTGGGATCACAGCGTTCAGTCCACATGTTGTGGGATCACAGTCTTCAGTCCACATGTGGTGGGATCACAGTGTTCAGTCAGTCCACATGTTGTGGGATCACAGTCTTCAGTCCACATGTTGTGGGATCACAGCGTTCAGTCCACATATTGTGGGATCACAGTGTTCAGTCCACATGTGGGATCACACTCATGACAGCCCCCTAATCTTTAGCATTCCTCTGTTTGTCACAATAGCAAACAGAGCAAAGCCTTCATGGATGCACTTTGTTTTATTGCAGAAATAAGCAGTGCACTCACCCCCCTCCCCTCCCCCTCCCACTCTGAAAGTCTGTTCCACTATCAGAGAAACAGACTGAGCGGCCCCACCACCTTCACGTCTTTCTCCCCCCACCTCTTTCCCTATGTGTGTCACCATCTCCTTGTCTACCAGTGACGCGGTTACAGCTTCCCGAGGGAAACACGATCAGCTCTACGGTGTATCACCCTTGAATGGGTCAGTTCCATTTTCCCCCAAGTGTTTCTGTTCACCCCAGACTGGTTCACTGCATTTTACTCCCAAATGTTTCTGTTCACCCCAGACTGTTTCAGTATTATGCCCTTAAAGACTGGATGATTCCATTTTCCCAAAATGTTTCTTTTCACCCCAGACTGGTTCACTGCATTTCAATCCCAAATGTTTCTGTTCACCCCAGACTGGTTCACTGTTATGCCCTTAAAGACTGGGTGACTGCATTTACCCCCAAATGTTTCTGTTCACCCCAGACTGGTTCACTGTTATGCCTTAAAGACTGGGTGACTGCATTTTACCCCCAAATGTTTCTGTTCACCCCAGACTGGTTCAGTGTTATGCCCTTAAAGACTGGGTGACTGCATTTTACCCCCAAATGTTTCATTTCACTCCAGACTGGATCAGTTTTATGCCCTTAAAGACTGGGTGACTGCAAGATCCAGACATGGACAGACTGACCAACATAATGTGGCACCAACAAGGAATGATGGGATACTACCATGGCATGATGGGACAGCAATAAGACATGATGGGAGAGCGATATGGCATGATGGGACAGCAATAAGGCATGATGGGATAGCAATAAGGCATGATGGGACAGCAATAAGGCATAATGGGATAGCGATAAGGCATGATGGGATAGCAATAAGGCATGATGGGACAGCGATAAGGCATGATGGGATAGCATTAGGCATGATGGGACAGCAATAAGGCATGATGAGATAGCGACAAGGCATGATGGGAGACTTACACAGTAGGAGCAGGCCAGATGTCTTCGTCCATCAAGGACACGCCCAGAGCATGAATCACCGGAGTCTGAAACAGAGACACCATGGATGTACAGAGACACAGACCATAAACAGACTGACCAAACCATTCACTGTCAGAACTGATACAGACACCATGGATGTACAGAGACACAGACCATAAACAGACTGACCAAACCATTCACTGTCAGAACTGATACAGACACCATGGATGTACAGAGACACAGACCATAAACAGACTGACCAAACCATCCCATTAAGCGTCAGAATTGGAATGGTGACATCATAGATGTACAGAGACACAGAGCACACAGACTGACAAAACCATTCACTGTAAGAGTTTGGACAGGAACATCATAGACTGACAGACACAGACCACACACACACTGACTAACAAAACACATTCAGTGTCAGTTTCAGTTTGATCAAGGAAGTGTCACTGCGTGCGGACTGGTCCATATACGCTACACCACTTCCGCTAAGTTTTGAGACTGTACTGCGCTTGATCTAAAGCTGATGGATAAATGACTCAATGACTAAGATGAGATAATTTGAAAAGAGGGTCTCGTGGATACGACTTAGCAGATGTCTGACCTACACATTAGCCATCAGACTGGTCAGAAGTGTCAGAATTGGAGCAGTGACATCATGGATTTACTCACACACACACACACACACACACACACACACACACACACACACACACTGACTAATAAAACCCATACCATGTCAGAATAGGAACAGTGACATCATGGATTTATAGAGACACACAGACCACTCACAGACAGACAAAACCATTTGTTGTCAGAACTGGAACAGTGTCATCATGGATTTAAAGACAGACTGAACACAGTCTGACCTCTCGGGGTCATCTTCTTCTTGCTCTGCTCCTTGTGTGAGAAGATGGTAGAGCAGGAACAAGTACACCACCCGTTTGAAAGGACAGACACCATCCAGATTCCTCCTGCTATTTTGCTTGTCACACACAAAATACCAACACCTGCCAACCCTTCCGTCAACCAGCAGAGGAGTCTTTTCCCACTACAGAGAGGAATATGTTAAGGTAATGAGAATTTTCCAACTACAGAGAAGAATATGTGAATGTAAAGAGGAATCTTTTCCAACTACAGAGAGGAATACGTCAAGGTAAAGAGGAATCTGGATGTGGTATAACACCACCAAAACTACAACCAACAAGAAAAACTTTTCGCAATTCAAAACACTTCATTTTCTTCTTCCTTTTTCTTCACCCCAGAACAACAACAACAACAACAAACCAACAACAAACTTTTCGCAATTTCAAATGCTTTGTTTTTGTCTTCCCTTTCCTCTCTCAAAGACTGCATCGGTGCCAGTCTCTGTGCCACTATTAATGACCACGACTATGGAGAGGGTATACTCTAAAGATATCTTTAGAGTATACCCTCTGCAGAGGGTATACTCTAAAGATACTGTGACATGGCTTTCTGCACTGTGATCCTGTTTTGAAGCACAACCCTCACCATACTTCAGGACCATCAGGCCTTTGTGGTGTCTTGGCCTCCTCACCATACTTCAGGACCATCAAGGCCTTTGTGGTATCTTGGCTTTGGAAAAACCCAAGATCAGTGTGGATTTTGCTGAGTTTGTGTCATGGTCGTCCACATGAATTTCATGCAAAATTTCAATCCCAATGTTCATCCCACTACAGACAGAACTGTTCATCCCACTACAGACAGAACTGTTTATCCCACTACAGACAGAACTATTCATCCCACTACAGACAGAACTGCTCATCCCACTACATACAGAACTATTCATCCCACTACAGACAGAACTGCTCATCCCACTACAGACAGAACTGTTTATCCCACTACAGACAGAACTATTCATCCCACTACAGACAGAACTGTTCATCCCACTACAGACAGAACTATTGATCCCACTACAGACAGAACTGTTTATCCCACTACAGACAGAACTATTGATCCCACTACAGACAACTATTCATCCCACTACAGGCAGAACTATTCATTCCACTACAGACAGACCTGTTGATCCCACTACAGATATAACTGTTCATCCCACTACAGACAGAACTATTCAACTCACTACAGACAAAACTACTGATCCCACTACAGACAGAATTGTTCATCCCACTACAGACATGTTCATCCCACTAGACAGAACTAGTCATCCCACTACAGACAGAACTGTTCATCTCACTACAGACAGAACTGTTCATCCCACTACAGACAGAACTATTTATCCCACTACAGACAGAGACTATTCATCCCACTACAGACAGAACTGTTCATCCCACTACAGACAGAACTATTCATCCCACTACAGACAGAACTGTCCATACCATTACAGACAGAACTATTCATCTTACTACAGACAGAACTATTGATCCCACTACGGACAGAACTCTCTCTCTTGGCTTAGCTTCGTAGACGAAGATTATTGAGGGGGTTGTCCCACGTTCGTTGCAGGCGCGCTGATGGCTGACAGAACTATTGATCACAGGATCAGAGGCAGAATTATTCATCTCACTACCGACGGAACTATTGATCCCACTATAGACAGAACTATTCATCCCACTACAGACAGAACTAATCCCCCTACACACAGAACTATTCATCCCACTACAGACAGAACTATTCATCCCGCTACTGAGGGAAGAGCTCACCCCGGCGAAGATCTTGTGTCCGCCCAGCATGATGTCATCCTCGGAGAAGCGGGCGGCCCAGGGCGCCACTACAGCACAGCGCAGCGTTTCATCCAGCACCTGCCTCAGGTACCTGCCACAGGTCACAACCTCCCTCATGTCTGCTTCACCTGCATGTGTGTGTGTGTTACAGTGTGTGTGT
>JADBJO010020346.1:10000-31510 GCA_016801955.1 Conus betulinus
CATATATGTAACACATAGTCTGTCAGTGTACTTTATTACGATGGTCACCACAGTATCACTCATCACATATGTAACACATAGTCTGTCAGTGTACTTTATTATGATGGTTACCACAGTATCACTCATCACATATGTAACACATAATCTGTCAGTGTACATTATGATGGGTCACCACAGTATCACTCATCACATATGTAACACATAATCTGTCAGTGTACTTTATGATGGTTACCACAGTATCACTCATCACATATGTAACACATAATCTGTCAATGTACTTTACGATGGTTACCAAAGTACAACTCATCAGGAATGTACTGGTTCATCTGTTCCTGCAGTTTGTCAGCAGTGGACACAGGTGTCACAATCAGCCCACTTCATCCCCCATCACCTTGACCATGACACAGGTGTCACAATCAGCCCACTTCATCCCCCATCACCCTGACCATGACACAGGTGTCACAATCAGCCCACTTCATCCCCCATCACCTTGACCATGACACAGGTGTCACAATCAGTCCACCTCATCCCCCATAACCCTGACCATGACACAGATGTCACAGTCAGCCCACTTCATCCCCCATCACCCTGACCATGGACACAGGTGTCACAATCAGTCCACTTCATCCTCCATCACCCTGACCATGGACACAGGTGTCACAATCAGCCCACTTCATCCCCCATCACCCTGACCATGGACACAGGTGTCACAGTCAGCCCCCCCCCCCCCCCCCCCCCCCCCCCCCCCCATCCCCCCTGACCATCGCACAGGTGTCACAATCAGCCCACTTCATCCCCCATCACCTTGACCATGGACACAGGTGACACAGTCAGCCCACTTCATCCCCCATCACCCTGACCATGAACACAGGTGTCACAATCAGCCCACCTCATCCCCCATCACCCTGACCATGAACACAGGTGTCACAGCCCACTTCATCCCCTATCACCTTGACCATGACACAGGTGTCACAGTCAGCCCACTTCATCCCCATCACCCTGACCATGGACACAGGTGTCATATCAACCCACCTCATCCCCATCATCCTGACCATCACACAGGTGTCACAATCAGCCCACTTCATCCCCCATCACCCTGACCAAGACACAAGTGTCACAGTCAGCCCACTTCATCCCCCATCACCCTGACCATGGACACAGGTGTCACAGTCACCCCACTTCATCCCCCATCACCCTGACCATGACACAGGTGTCACAATCAGTCCACTTCATCCCCCATCACCTTGACCATGACACAGGTGTCACAATCAGCCCACTTCATCCCCCATCACCCTGACCATGACACAGGTGTCACAATCAGTCCACTTCATCCCCATCACCCTGACCATGGACACAAGTGTCACAATCAGTCCACTTCATCCTCCATCACCCTGACCATGGACACAAGTGTCACAATCAGTCCACTTCATCCTCCATCACCTTGACCAGGACACAGGTTTCACAATCAGCCCACTTCATCCCCATCACCCTGACCAAGAGTGGCTGTATAAAATATGTTGTTAATGAAATGACTGCTGATGGGACACAGCTGGCCGTGTTGTTGAAGGGGTGACGGGGAAGGCAGGCTATGGGCTTGCTACATGTGACGAAACGTTCGACAAAATCCATCTGATCGGTCCAACTTGTAGTTTTCTGTACAATCACAGATGCCATTGACCCCCTTTCTCCCTCCTGTGTGTCACACACACAGCAACAAATCTATTCAAATCTATGCCAACTCTCCCCTCTCCAACGCCACCCCCCCCTCTTCGAATGGCTGAGCCGCCCAACTTAACACCATAGATTACAAAGAAAGTATACATAACTCATGTAGGCATCACCACCTGTCCCCCTTCTCTCTCTCTCTCTACTCCACCAGCAACTGAATAATACCACCACAGAGAACCTCCTCCCTCTCTCTCGCTTACCCCCCCCCCCCCCCCCCCCCCCCATTTCCAACCTCCCAAACCCGCACCTATCCGTGCTCCGGGCGGGTGTGATGACATTGTGATGACCCGCACTGGTCTCATTAGCATTCGTGTGCATAAATCATCAGTCGTTAATCTCAGTACCATGGCACGGGCATACTTCAAACGTCTGCACTTGGACCAATCAGCAGAAAGGGGTGAAGAATGACAGGCAAACCTTCTCCCTTTGTCTCATTTTGACTGACACTCTGTCAGCCAGATAAGAAACCCGATCTGGCAGTTCAGAATACATATAGCAGACATATAGGGTCGCACATTCACTGTCCCTGAGACCAGCTGTAGGTGAAACATGAAAAGACTGAGGAAACCCAGAGTGGTGGCACGGTTATCTCTTCCACTCTACTCCCAGTCTAAAGTTTCACTGACTCATCCCAGGAACATGTGAGTCAGCAATATGTTTTACATTTTCAAATCTATGCACTGATTTTATGTATGCCGTGTGGGTTAACATTGTAACTTTGTACAAATACTTGGTGACAATTCTCAAACTGATGAATGATTATTCTGTGTAGTAGTTTGCTTGCCATCATGTGGCAAAAGCTCTCACCATGTGGTTATGATTCTTTATTAACAATTCCACCATTATTCTTTGCGTTCAACCTGACTTTTGCCAGTATATAATTTTATCTGTTAAGATGACAAATAAATGATACATTTAGATCAGAAAAACAGTATGCCTGTATCAGGTGAAAACTGCTAAGCTGATTTATAAATACTGGTGATGGTTGGAATGATTTGTAGTGTATGACTTTAAGTCTACATCACATGTGCACTTGGACTAAGTGTAGCCCAAGTTATTGTGATTTAATTCATAAGAAACATGGAAGAGTTGTTTGACTGATCCTGTGTAGCATTGTATACTGTCTCCTACCCTTTTGTAAGCTTAACTCAGCCTTTTAACAAAAGTGGATTTTGATAGTTATAGTAGAAACTCTACAATAGAGCAAACCTTTGCTGGCCGAGTTCTCACACCTCTTCTGAAAGATAAGAGGGTAAATGTGTGAACTCAACAGACCAGCCACTCAGCTACTCACCTACAGACCAAGTTCTCTTTATCGCAGACCTGGGATCGTGGTCACGCTACAACCTGTGGCTAAACCACACACCGTGGCTACTCCAAAAACCAAGGTGATGCCAGATACAACTCTCTGGGCTAGACACGGTGAAGACACTCCACAGCCCAGCACTACAGCGCCAGGTCCACAGGATCAGTCAGCAACCACACAAGAGAGATCAACTATTCTCTCCAATATGAGATAAGGCTGTTAATCTCCCTGGACTCAAACCCATCAGACCCTTACCCTCACTTTATATAATGAAACAATGAGAACCTGTCTATGATTACCTCTTTGGCTGCTGCACTGGGTGCACACAAGCGAAGTGGATATGTATAAGAATATATATTCAGAGTAACATTGACATGCCCACTATATACCAACTTAAGCTACTACTGTGAGTGTAAGTAAGTAACGTAGGAGTGAGGAAGGGCATTTAATTGTGGTGATTCAATGCGAACTATAATTAAGCCTATAGAACAGACATGTATATACTAACCCATGTGTAAGCAAGTAAAGTTGATGGGTGAAACTGCACTTAACTTGTGTCAGCTCTCTGTTGTTCAGTCAGTGTTGACTGTTTGAACTTCTCTCTTCAATTCTGTCTCTCAGAGCTACAAGCACTTATAAGAGTACAGGCCTAAGAAAACTTATCTCAGAGCCACTATCAAGTATTTTAACAGTACCGGTATAAATATAAATTTCTTTCGATGACTAGTACCGGAAAGTTGCTCCTTCTACCACTAGTAAGAATGAGGGAGGAGGTGAAATGTTAAGATAATTCTCATCGAGAAATTATTCAAAGTCCTTCCCCTAGAGGACCCACCTACCACTCATCCATCTCGTCACACTCCCTCCCCATGTCTCCTACTTGTATTTCAGAGCAGAGGCAGACGTTGGATGGTTGGTTTGTCCTGTAACTCAAGGCATCCAATCCCTGTGGCTGTTTTCAGTTCTGAATTGACTTCACATTGTCAGTAGGTCAGGAGCGACGGCAGTCAGATTTCAGATGAGCGACGCTTGCTGTGCAGTCAGTGTCAAAGTGGTTCAATTCCCAGTGCTGTGCTGGTGTGTGTGGCTTAATGCTGTGTCCAGGTTGTCAGTCATCCTCATCAGCTGTGTTGCTCTTGACGTGACCAGGGTTCTGTGGTGTCCAGGCTGTCATCCTCATGAGCTGTGTTGCTCTTGATGTGACCAGGGTTCTGTGGTGTCCAGGGAGTCATCCTCATGAGCTGTGTTGCTCTTGACGTGACCAGGGTTCTGTGGGGTCCAGGCTGTCATCCATGTGAGCTGTGTTGCTCTTGATGTGACCAGGGTTCCATGACGTCCAGGGTGTCATCCATGTGAGCTGTGTTGTGTTCTTCTGATGTGACCAGGGTTCTGTGTTGTGTCCTCTGGCTGTCCACCCCCTGAGGGCTGGTGTAGGGCACAGCCAGCTTTATTGTTGGTTTGTCTGTCCACTCAGAGGCCGGTGATAACATAGTGAGGAACTGTGGAGGAGGCAGTGCCTTCCTGGTCATTGTTCTAACTGTATGCGGCACCTTGTGTTTGTAGTTTGATTGCATTAGTGATTTGGCTTATCCCTTCTGTTTTTGTCTTGTTTCCATTTCTCTCTCTCTCTCTCTCTCTTTCTCTCTCTCTCTCTTTCCCCTAGTGTGAGTGTGTGTGTGAGCTGTATGTCATTGTGCAATGTTCTCCTAGGAAAGAAAATGTGTGATTGATGTTAAAAATATGCAATATATTTGTGATAGCAGTGAAACTGAAGTTCATGGAAATAAATGATAATGCTGATGTTGTTGTCATCTAGTAGTTAAACACTGTGACCATGATTACTGCACATTATTTGATCTATCTATTCCGTATTTGATTTGGTGAATAAAATCTTAGTTTTCTTTTTGGTTGGAAACCACAGCCACATAAACGATTAGAATGAGGTGTGGTCTAAAAATTGTAGTTGTTCTGAATGAGCATTAAGTGAGATGAGGAATGAGCATTAGGTGAGATGAGGAATGAGCATTTGGTGAGATGAGGAATGAGCATTATGTGAGATGAGGAATGAGCATTAAGTGAGATGAGGAATGAGCATTAGTGGGATGAGGAATGAGCATTATGTGAGATGAGGAATGAGTATTATGTGACATGAGGAATGAACATTATGTGACATGAGGAATGAGCATTAGGTGAGAAGAGGAATGAGCATTAGGTGAGATGAGGAATGAGCAGTATGTGAGATGGGGAATGAGCAGTATGTGAGATGAGGAATGAACATTATGTGACATGAGGAATGAGCATTAGGTGAGAAGAGGAATGAGCATTAGGTGAGATGAGGAATGAGCAGTATGTGAGATGGGGAATGAGCAGTATGTGAGATGAGGAATGAGCAGTATGAAAGATGAAGGCAATATCCCATTTTCCGATAAATCCATATACAAGAGGTCAAACCAATAATGTCACTGACCCTTTTTGAAATTTTGAGCCCGGGCACTGTTCTCTTTGGGCAGTACAGGGTTGGTCAGTCGTTGTTCCATGTCTTCCCATGCCTAAAACACACAGCAATACATCATTAGCACTGTTCTCTAAGGGCAGTACAGAGTTGGTCAGTCGTTGTTCCATGTCTTCCCATGCCTACAACACAGCAATACATCATTGGCACTGTTCTCTAAGGGCAGTACAGGGTTGGTCAGTCGTTGTTCAGTGTCTTCCCATGCCTACAACACAGCAATACATCATTGGCACTGTTCTCTAAGGGCAGTACAGGGTTGGTCAGTCGTTGTTCAGTGTCTTCCCATGCCTACAACACAGCAATACATCATTAGCACTGTTCTCTAAGGGCAGCACAGGTTGTTCTATGTCTTCCCATGCCTACAACACACTGCCATACATCATTGGCACTGTTCTCTAAGGGCAGTGCAGGTTGTTCTATGTCTTCCCATGCCTAAAACACACAGCCATACATGATCAGCAGTTTGCTGTAAGCCGTAAGAGGTCACAGGGAGAAAGTCTTCATTGCATTTTTCATACCGACAAAAGACAACATTTTCTAGGAAAACAAGTCTTTAGAGGGAGGGCACATTTACTAGGAGGTCATTCTAGTGCGTAGGCTAAGACACTACCATGCTAAAAAGAAAAGGTTTTTTTTTTATATGGAGAAGATAAAATAACGAGCAGAATTATTCATCAAACAAAGGGTTTTTTGTTGTTGTTTTTTTTTAGGAAGAGAATTTTCATTTGGAAATAATAGCAGAAAAGACAAAGATGAACTGCCGTTTGAAAACCCAGTCTTTCAATGGAAAGACTTTACTATGGGGTCAGTTTAATACAGGCACAAACAACACAGTGTTGAAAACCCAGTCTTTCAATGGAAAGACTTTACTATGGGGTCAGTTTAATACAGGCACAAACAACACAGTGTTGAAAACCCAGTCTTTCAATGGAAAGACTTTACTATGGGGTCAGTTTAATACAGGCACAAACAACAGTGTTGAAACCCAGTCTTTCAATGGAAAGACTTTACTATGGGGTCAGTTTAATACAGGCACAAACTACACAGTGTTGAAAACCATGTCACCACAAGGACGGGGGGGGGGGGGGAGAGGGGGGATGGGGAGGAGGATGGAGGGGGGGGGGGGGGGGGGGGGGGGGAGGGCAGGAGGTCAATCTGGGACAGACACAGACACCAAAGTTTAAAGGGAAGCAGTCTTCTCACTGACAGCTGTCCCTGCAAGGTTTCATGGTGCCGTCTACCAGGAACATTGCGACAGGAACAGGGCCCTGTTGGACTGGCACAAAATAGGTCATGGTGCCGTCTACCAGGAAACATTGTGACAGGAGCAGGGCCCTGTTGGACTGGCACAAAATGGGTCATGGTGCCGTCTACCAGAAACATTGTGACAGGAGCAGGACCCTGTTGGACTGGGCACAATGGGTCATGGTGCCGTCTACCAGGAACATTGCGACAGGAGCAGGACCCTGTTGGACTGGCACAAAATGGGTCATGGTGCCGTCTACCAGGAACATTGCGATTTGAGCAGGGCCCTGTTGGACAGGCACAAAATAGGTCATGGTGCCATCTACCCAGGAACATTGCGACAGGAGCAGGACCCTGTTGGACTGGCACAAAATGGGTCATGGTGCCGTCTACCAGGAACATTGCGATTTGAGCAGGGCCCTGTTGGACAGGGCACAAAATGGGTCATGGTGCCGTCTACCAGGAACATTGTGACAGAAACAGGGCCCTGTAGGACGGGCACAAAATAGCTCATGGCGCCGTCTACCAGAAACACTGTGACATAAAAAGGGCCCTGCATGACGGGCACACAAATGGGTCATGGTGCCGTCTACCAGGAACATTGCGACAGGAACAGGGCCCTGTAGGACGGGCACAAAATGGGTCATGGTGCCGTCTACCAGGACATTGTGACATAAAAAGGGCCCTGTTGGACGGGCACAAAATGGGTCATGGTGCCATCTACCAGGAACATTGTGACAGGAGCAGGACCCTGTAGGACTGGCACAAAATGGGTCATGGTGCCATCTACCAGAAACATTGTGACAGGAGCAGGACCCTGTAGGACTGGCACAAAATGGGTCCACGTGAGTGGGGACAGTCTTGGACAAAATAATACAGGACGATGACCAACACTACGACCACAGTCAACGGCCTCCCAGAATTCCTCTGGATCAACCAGATGCTGAAACGTGCAGTTCACAGACATGGTTTTCGCACCACAGGCATGTTGGTGTGTGCTTCTGTGGGTATATGTTTCTCTGTGTGTTTGTGCATACATTTGTGTGGGCATTTCTGAGCATATTTGTCTATCTATGTGTTGCCTGGGTGTGTGTGTGTGTGTGCATGTGTGTGTGTAATGTGTGTGTAATGTGTGTGTGTGTGTGTGTGTGTGTGTAATGTGTGTGTGTGTGTGTGTGTGTGTGTGTGTGTGTGTGTGTGAGTGAGTATTGTGTGTGTGTGAGTGTGCGTGTGTGTGTGTGTGTATGTGTGTGCGTGTGCGTGTGTGTGTGTGTGCATGTGTGTGTGTGTGTGTGTGTGTGTGTGTGTGTGTGTGTGTGTGTGTGTGTGTGTGTGTGTGTGTACGTGCATGTGTGTGTGTGTGTGTGCATGTGTGTGCATGTATGTGTGTGTGCGCAATTTGCTTTTGGTTACAACTACGCTTGCTGATATGGGATGTGCTGTCTAGTGT
This sequence comes from Conus betulinus, assembly GCA_016801955.1. Lineage (NCBI taxonomy): Eukaryota > Metazoa > Mollusca > Gastropoda > Neogastropoda > Conidae > Conus > Conus betulinus. Next base: position 18,242 of record JADBJO010020346.1, read on the forward strand.
GCAGGTGGTCAGTTGAGAGGGGAAGGTCCCTGCTGTACTGACCACATCATAGCAGTGTTTCAAGGTCATGGCCTCTTTGTCATCCCTGAAGGTGTCACCCATCAGGGCGATGAGGGCCGCCTTCACCGAGTACAGGAACATGTGCTCCCCCAGGGGGAAATGGTCGTCTGCTTCCGCATAGTCCCACTTGCTGGCTATCTCATCCGCAACCTACTCAACACACACATGCACACACAGATGCACACACACACACACACATAGACATACACAACACACACACACACACAAACATACCAACACACACACACACACACACACACACACACACACACACACACACACACACACACACACACACACACACACCATACATGCACATACACACACACCCCCATACACATACACATAAACATATACACACATACACACACACACATGTACACACACACCCACACACATACACACACACACACAGCAAAATAAACTGAAGTATGACCATCTTCTTGCTTCTATATGAAAGGTGATAAAGCAGTTCACACACACACACACACACACACACACACACACACACACACAAAATAAACACAAAGTTTGACCATCTAAATCTTGCTTCTATATGAAAAGGTGATAAAGTTGTTCTTCGTTTTAAAGACAAACTTTTTTTTTTCATTCATCACAAAAAAAAAAAAGGGGGGAAAACATACACTGCATGTTTTGTTCATCAGCCAAAAATACTAGAGGAAAACCCTGTAGCCTTTTTTGTTCATCAAGCAACAAACACCAAAGGAAAACATAAAACAACTGTATTCTATGTTTATCACACACAAACACAAAAGAGTAAGATCAACTGCATCTTCATTCATCAGGCACAAATAACCAGACACAAATACAAAAGGGAAAAGTAAACTTGAATTTTTCATTCATCAGGCACAAATAACCAGACACAAATACAAAAGGGAAAAGTGAACTTGAATTTTTCATTCATCAGGCACAAATAACCAGACACAAGTACAAAAGAGAAAAGTGAACTTGAATTTTTCATTCATCAGGCACAAATAACCAGACACAAACACAAAAGGGAAAAATGAACTTGAATTTTTCATTCATCAGGCACAAATAACCAAACACAAATACAAAGGGAAAAGTGAACTTTAATTTTTCCTTCATCAGGCACAAATAACCAGACACAAATACAAAAGAGAAAAGTGAACTTGAATTTTTCATTCATCAGGCACAACACAAGGGGGGAAAACAAAGTGAATCTTTCATTCATCAGACATAAATGCAAGAGAGAAAAGTGAATTGCATCTTTTGTCCATCACACACAAATACATGAGAGAAAAGTGAACTGTATCTTTTGTTCATCATACACAAATGCAAGAGAGAAAAGTGAATTGCATTTTTTTGTCCATCATACACAAATACATGAGAGAAAAGTGAGCTGTATCTTTTGTTCATCACACACAAATACATGAGAGAAAAGTGAATTGCATCTTTTGTCCATCACACACAAATACAAGAGAGAAAAGTGAACTGCATCCTTTGTTCATCACAAAACAAATGCAAGCAGGTAAATTAAACTATGTCTTTTGTTCATCAGACTCAAGTACAGTTTTTAAGGGAAAAACTCATCCTGTACATATGCTATTTGAGGAAAAAAAACTAACTACATCCTTTGTTCATCAGAGACAAACAGAAGAAAGAAAAGTAAATGAAGTCTTTTGTTCATCAGCCATAGAAGGTACAGAGAACATCTCTTCACCATGCACAAATACAGGAGTGCAAAGAAACCATCTTTTCACCACACACATATACAGAAGGGCAAATAAAACATCTTTTCACCACACAGAAATACAGGAGGCCAAATAAAACATCTTTTCACCATGCACAAATACAGGAGTGCAGAGAGAACATCTTTCCACTATGCACAAATACAGGAGGACAAAGGGAACATCTTTTCACCACTCACAAATACAGGAGGGCAAATAAAACATCTTTTCACCACACAGAAGTACAGGAGTGCAGAGAGAACATCTTTTCACCATGCACAAATACAGGAGTGCAGAGAGAACATCTTTTCACCACACACAAATACAGAAGGACTAAGAGAACATCTTTTCACCACCACACAAACACAGGAGGGCAAGAGAAAATGTTTTGTTCACCACACAGAAATACAGGAGGGCAAAGAGAACTTCTTTTCACCACACAGAAATACAGGAAGGCAAAGATAACATCTTTTCACCACACAGAAATACAGGAAGGCAAAGATAACATCTTTTCACCACACACAGAAATACAGGAGGGCAAAGAGAACATGTTTTGTTCACCACACATAAATACAGGAGGGTGAAGAGACCATCTTTTCACCACACACAAATACAGGAGGGCAAAGAGACCATCTTTTCACCACACACAAATACAGGAGGGCAAAGAGACCATCTTTTCACCACACACAAATACAGGAGGGCAAAGAGACCATCTTTTCACCACACACAAATACAGGAGGGCAAAGAGACCAGCACCTTCTGCAGCCTGCTGTAGTAGATGCCAAGGTTGTCGTGGCTGAAGACTTTGTCGTAAGCCTGTCGTCTCAACTTGCCGTCTGCGCCATTGGCATACTGGATACTGTGTCGGGTGATGAACGGCTCGAACATCATGAACTGCTCCACTGCAAACCACCACACCCATACTGCCCACCTTCAGGCATGCAAACCAACACACCCATACTGCCCACCTGTACTTCAGGCATGCAAACCACCCACACCCATACTGCCCACCTGTACTTCAGGCATGCAAACCCACACACCCATACTGCCCACCTGTACTTCAGGCATGCAAACCACCCACACCATACTGCCCACCTGTACTTCAGGCATGCAACCCACACACCCATACTGCCCACCTGTACTTCAGGCATGCAAACCCACACACCCATACTGCCCACCTGTACTTCAGGCATGCAAACCCACACACCCATACTGCCCACCTGTACTTCAGGCATGCAAACCCACACACCCATACTGCCCACCTGTACTTCAGACATGCAAACCACCACACCCATACTGCCCACCTGTACTTCAGACATGCAAACCACCACACCCATACTGCCCACCTTCAGGCATGCAAACCAACACACCCATACTGCCCACCTGTACTTGAGGCATGCAAACCACCACACCCATCCTGCCCACCTGTACTTCAGGCATGCAAACCACCACACCCATACTGCCCACCTGTACTTCAGACATGCAAAACCACCACACCCATACTGCCCACCTGTACTTCAGGCATGCAAACCACCACACCCATACTGCCCACCTTCAGGCATGCAAACCAACACACCCATACTACCCACCTGTACTTCAGGCATGCAAACCAACACACCCATACTGCCCACCTGTACTTCACGCATGGGTTGTTTTTCCACAGGAGAAAGCCATTCTTGCATACATTTATTTACATTGTACAATGTGGTCAAAATAACTATAAAAAAAACAGTCAAAGGTATCTAGAAAGTGATAACAAATACCAATTCCAATTCAACTTATTTCATGTGTTAAAGGCACTTAAAAGTGGTAATAAATTCCAATTCAACTTGTTTCATGTATCAAAGGCACTTAAAATGTGGTAATGAATTCCAATTCAACTTATTTCATGTGTCAAAGGCACTTAAAAGTGGTAATAAATTCCAATTCAACTTATTTCATGTGTCAAAGGCACTTAAAAAGTGGTAATGAATTCCAAGTCAACATATATCATGTGTTAAAGTTACTTAAAAATGGTAACAAATACCAATTCAACTTATTCCATACATGCTCACTCTTTCTTCCTTCGTCTCTCTCACCCCTCCCAAACCACAATGCCGGATTCAAAAAGCCAAGTTTTGATCAATGAATAACCTCTATCCTCTCCCCCAACACCCCAACCCCATCCCCGTCCTCCCTCCCCCCCTCGCCCCCACCCCCACCCCCACCCCCAGCAAATCCCTGCACTCCCTTCCTGATCCCTTCTCCTCCCATCCCTTACTCCCCCCTCCCCCCCCCCCCCCCCCCCCCCCCCCTCTAACCCAGGGCGGCCCTGGCTTTGAGGCAGCTGACCTGGGCGGTCAAAGACGTGCTGGTGCTGGCGGAAAGAGTTCCGGGGTGGAGATGCTGACGGTGTACTGCTTGCCCCACCAGAAGGAGGCGATGGGGCCGAACTCCTTGTGCAGCCCCATCAGGAACTCGTGCAGACTGCCCGCCTTGCTGATCTCATTGATGTTCCCATTTCTGACAGGAAGAAACCACAGGGTCAGTATCCACCTGACATGAACTGCGTCACGTGAAACAACAATCTACCAGTCCTCTGATGTCACATCTATAACTCCACATAAACAACAAGACAAGAGAAAGGTCAGGTGTTAACGGTCATGAAGGAAACGACAAGAGAAAGGTCAGGTGTTAACGGTAATGAAGGTAACAAGACAGGCTGCAGTGGTGCTGGAAACAGGCAAAAACACAGAGATACGCAGTGATGCTCAGTCATAATTCACAACATGAAGGACAGAGATACACACCGGAGTGCACAGTGACGCTCAGTTATAATTCACAACATGAAGGACAGAGATACACACCGGAGTTCACAGTGATGCTCAGTCATAATACACAACATGAAGGAAACCAGTCAGTTTTGACAAATGCATCCTCTTCAAATGACACACAACTAAGGCTTCACAGACACAGCATGATGCAACCCCAACCCACCAACCACAGGCACTGCACACTACAGACACAGCATGATGCAACTCCAACCCACCAACCACAGGCACTGCACACTACAGACACAGCATGATGCAACGCCAACCCACCAACCACAGGCACTGCACACTACAGACACAGCATGATGCAACGTCAACCCATCAACCACAGGCCGGGGACAGGCTACTTCCAATTCAGTGGCGGGGCGACCATCCCCAACCCGGCGGGTCCCCCCGGTGGTGGATAGGGGAACAGCCCTCAGATATGAGGGTTAGCTGCGATATAAGTCAGGCTCGCCTGGTCAAATAAGCAGTCCCGGACCAACTGGCGGTGCTCCCAGCAGGACGGGGTGGGGCAGCAGGTGGCACTGCTGCACTCAAGAAATACCCCATATGTCCCATGACGGGTTCATCACGCGATCATGAGGCGCGTTAAAACCTCTAGCTACGGGGTGGGACCCTCGGAGAAACAATCCCCCCTGTGCTCACAGGGCAGGACTTTGGACCATGAGCTAAGGGCGGGGTAACCCCTACAGAAACCTCGAGTACTGAAGACGGAGGTGTTGGGCTGCACAGCGCACTCTAATAAACCATGACATCACGCATCATCACCATATGACAATGTCAGCCAGCCGAGATGAGAATGGCGCTCGCCCATTGAGGTCCCTCCAGGATGGGGCAGCGCCGGGCTCCGAGCCTCAATGGAGTCCACCCACAGCGACTGGAGGTCCCTCTCATCCGCCTTGTCACGCCAGGGGGGCGGCAGAGGACAGCGACTGGCAGCACAACAACAACATCCAAGAAGCAACAACCTTTCAAGGTGATGCATTGGAATGCAGAAGGAGTCATGAATAAAAAGACGGAGCTTGAACACATCCTGCACGAGGAAAACATCAACGTCTGCTGCATTCAAGAAACCCACCTGAAAACGGGAAAGGAATTCAAAATCCGAGGCTACCAGCCATTTAGATGGGACAGAGCTGACAGAAGCAAGGGCGGAATCCTGACACTTGTCCGGAACAACATCGATGCCAGCGAAACAGCAGTCCACATGGAGGGTGCTGAGTACCAGATGATTCGGGCCAAACTGAATGACACAGAGTTGCACATCCTGAACTTCTACTGCCCTGACAACCAGCCACTGTCACTTGACTCCATCAACGTCCCAGGCTCGAGCTTTATCGCAGTAGGTGATTTCAACAGTCACTCCCAGAGCTGGGGTTACAGCCAGATGGATCGCCGAGGAGAAGAAGTGGAAGACTGGCAAGACGAACATCATCTCGTCCTGATCAACTCCCCAAGTGACACTCCAACCTTCTACTCCAGACGATGGCGCACTACCTCCACCCCAGACCTTGCTCTCTGCACTGAAGATGTACACCAGGACATCACCAGGAAGTGGGAGAGCAGCAGCTAGGAGGTAGCGACCACAGGCCAGTGTTCCTGAAGATCAACAAAGCACAGCCAGTCACCCAGTGCCCGCATACTGGAACTACAAGAAGGCAAAATGGAGGCTCTTCAGTCACCGCACCAACGTTCTCACCAAGGACCAAGTCCAAGGCAGAGACATAAACAATGTTGTCAGAGTCCTGAACGCCAGCATCTTGCAGGCTGCCAAAGAGACCATTCCACGTGGTGCTCAGGAAGAGTACAAACCCTACTGGAGCAACCAGCTTCAAGAGCTACAGGACGAGATGACAGAGGCCAGACAAGATGCAGAAAACAACCCATCAGACGAGAACCACCTGCGACTGCAGCAGACAAAAGCCAAATTCCTCAAGGCAAAGATCCACACCAGGCGCAAAAGCTGGAGAGAGAAGACAGCAGCCCTGAACCTTGAGAAAGGTGGCTCAAAACTGTGGAGAGTTGTAGGCCAACTCAACGATGAGGACAGCAAAGTCCAGAACATCACACTGGAAGAGAATGGAGAGATGCTGACAGGGAGATGCGCAGCAAACCGCTTCGCTGATATCTACGCAAGCGAGAGCACTATACCTGTCAGCACTCCTCAGCAAAGAGAAGCAAGAAGAGAACAGAGAGAGAGAGACGACAAGACACCAACGTGAAACCCATGAAGCAGCCCCTTACTCTCCATGAGCTACAGACAGCTCTGAGGAAGCTGAAAACTCGGAAATCCCCAGGGCCAGATGGGATCACTAACGAGATGCTGAAGCACCTTGGCAGCACAGCCACCCTCAAACTTCTAGAGGTCTTCAACCTGAACTGGGAAACTGGAGACTTGGCACAAGTTTGGAGAGAAGCCATCATGATCCCTGTCCTCAAAAAAGGCAAGGACAAGAAGAAGGCTGCCAGTTACAGGCCAATCAGCCTCACCAGCTGCGTCATCAAGACCCTAGAGAGGATGGTCAACCATGCCTGCTTTGGTATCTCGAGACTGAAAACATTCTGGCTCCTGAACAGGCAGGCTTCAGACAGTTTCGCAGCACAGAAGACCAGGCCACCTATCTCTCCCAAGAATCGAGGATGCATTCCAGGAGAAAAAGTTTGTCTTTGCCACCTGGATCGATCTACAAAAGGCCTTTGACAAAGTCTGGACTGATGGCCTCCTCGTGAAACTGCATAGATGTGGAGTCGCTGGCAACATGCTGCATTGGATCAGATCCTACCTCCACGACCGCAGAGCAGAGAGTCACAGTCAACGGACGAAAAGGCAAAAAAGTACTGCTGCGACATGGAGTCCCACAAGGAGGCGTCCTCTCGCCTACACTCTTCTTGGTCTTCATTAATGACCTCATCCAAGAACTTCCCAAAGGTATCCATGCTGCACTTTATGCAGATGACCTGGTGCTGTGGTGCAAGGAAGAGCATGCCACTACTGCCACATACAGAATGCAACAAGCGGCTGACAAGCTGGCGGCATGGGCATGATGGTGTGTGTGTGGCAATCAACAAGGAGAAATCTTCCACAACACTCTTCACCTTGTCAACAAAACAAAAGGCTGGGCCCATCAAACTTGGAGACACAGCCCTGAAACACGAAGAGGAGGCAACCTATCTTGGTGTCACCTTTGACAAGAAGCAAACCTGGCGACCACACATCCAGAAAGCTGAAGCAAAGGCCAGACGAAAGCTTGCCATTCTGCGGAAGCTAGCCGGAACCAGCTGGGGAGCAAACGAACAAATACTCAAGCGCGTCTACCAGGGAGCAGTCAGGCCCCATCTTGAGTATGGCTCAACAGCTTGGTCAACAGCAGCGAAGACCCACCAGCAATCCCTGGATAGGGTCCAAAATCAAGCCCTCAGGATCATCACCGGGTCCATGCGATCTACACCAATCAAAGCCATGGAAGAGGTTACTGCCATACAGCCCCTCCACCAGAGGAGAGACGCAAGATCATGGTTCAGGCAGAGAAATTCAAGTGCCTGCCTCAACATCCGATGACAAGAGGATGCAGAACCTGACCAAGAATCGTCTCAAACGCAGTAGCTTCATCCATGAAAGCAAGAGTCTTGCCAGGGAGCATCAAGATGGCTTGCCACCTGCCAACCCACTGGACCCCTCTGATCTGCCACAGCCCTGGAATGAAGACTTCACAAATCTTCACATCTCCACAACAGTTCCACAGGTTGCCTCAGGAGACTCTCAGGATGACATCGTCAAACGCACTCTCACACTTGCCATGATTGCTGAGAAGTACCCTGAAGAATCCTGGATACATGCGTACACCGACGGCTCAGCAACCAACGCAGTGTCTGATGGAGGAGCGGGCGTATTCATCAAGTCACCTGAGGACACACCACCACAGCAGGGATACCCAACTGGGAAACACTGCTCCAATTATGCTGCAGAAGTTCAGGCCCTCATGCAGGCAGCCTCCATGATTCATGATCACAGAGCGACTGCACCCCAGTTTGTCTTTCTCTCCGACGCGCTGTCCGTCCTGGAGGCCCTTGCAGGAGACAAACTTCCTCGTCTAATGGAGAAACTCCAGGAACTCGCCAAAAGTAGACGAGTAGTCCTGCAATGGGTACCTGCCCACTGCGGAGTCCCAGGGAACGAGGCAGCCGATCAGCTCGCCAAAACCGGAGCCAGAGGAAGACAACCAGACAACAGCGTCAGCTTCGCAGAGAAGAAGACCCTTGTGAAGGCTCTGATGCGACCACAACCCACAAGGGATGCCTTCCATCTTCTGGAGAGACAGGAGCAGGTGGTCATTATGAGACTCAGAACTGGCCACTGCCGACTCAATGGCCACCTGCATAGGAAGCTGAAGCTGGCGCCTTCCCCCTCCTGCTCCTGTGGTCTTGAAGACCAAACACCAGAACACATCCTACAGACCTGTGTCCCCTTCTCAAGGGACTGAGAGAAACCGTGTGGCCAACGCCGACTCCGCTGCACACGAAGCTCCACGGCTGCCGACAAGACCTGGAGAAAACGGCTACATTCAAGGCTGGGCTGACGCTGTGAGGCGAACGAAGAAGAAGAAGACCAACCACAGGCACTGCACACTACAGACACAGCATGATGCAACGCCAACCCACCAACCACAGGCACTGCACACTACAGACACAGCATGATGCAACCCCAACCCACCAACCACAGGCACTGCACACTACAGACACAGCATAATGCACCCCAACCCACCAACCACAGGCACTGCACACTACAGACACAGCATGATGCAACCCCAACCACCAACCACAGGCACTGCGCACTACAGACACTGCAGGGAAAGACGACGGACAAGAAGGAAGAAGCAGATCAATGAAATAAAGCAGACTGGAAGCCAATGTTTGATTCGATCACCGATAATAAATAACCAATCAGCATGCCCAATTTATTGATAACATCACATGTCACAGGGAAGAAAGGAATGCTACATATGATGATGGGCTGACATCCCCACAGATTCTGACAACACAAGAATCCCTGGATACAGTCTCTGAACATTGATAGAGCTGACTTCAGAATAACACAGCAAGTCATTGCTCTGTTCACCAACTCACACAATCCACTTCAACTCCAACTCTGCCAACTCCATGGAGCGCATCATATGATGAAACACTCAAACACTGGGATTTCTATGGAATCATGCCACATTGTGTCACAGGGCACTCCAGAAATACTCCTGTGCTGACACATTTTCACCTGAAGAGCTTTGACATCAGTGTGTTACACCCAGCCTGGTCTGTAGGCTGAAGAGATATTGCCCTACATGTCAACGTGTTACTCTGCCTGGTCTTTAGGCTGAAGAGATATTGCCCTTCATGTCAAGGTGTGTACTCTGCCTGGTCTTTAGGCTGAAGAGATATTGCCCTTCATGTCAAGGTGTTACTCTGCCTGGTCTTTAGGCTGAAGAGGTATTGCCCTTCATGTCAAGGTGTTACTCTGCCCGGTCTGTAGGCTGAAGAGATGTTGCCCTACATCTCAAGGTGTTACTCTGCCTGGTCTTTAGGCTGAAGAGATATTGCCCTTCATGTCAAGGTGTTACACCCTGCCTGGTCTTTAGGCTGAAGAGATATTGCCCTTCATGTCAAGGTGTTACTCTGCCTGGTCTTTAGGCTGAAGAGATATTGCCCTTCATGTCAAGGTGTTACTCTGCCAGGTCTGTAGGCTGAAGAGATATTGCCCTTCATGTCAAGGTGTTACACCCTGCCTGGTCTTTAGGCTGAAGAGATATTGCCCTTCATGTCAAGGTGTTACTCTGCCTGGTCTTTAGGCTGAAGAGATATTGCCCTTCATGTCAAGGTGTTGCTCTGCCTGATCTCTAGGCTGAAGAGATATTGCCCTTCATGTCAAGGTGTTACTCTGCCTGGTCTCTAAGCTGAAGAGATATTGCCCTTCATGACAAGGTGTTACTCTGCCTGGTCTTTAGGCTGAAGAGATATTGCCCTTCATGTCAAGATGTTGCTATTCGCTTCGAGTTCCAATCAAATCTAGCTCTTCCTTGGCCAATCTACTTATCTAGTGACCACAAGAACATTCTCCAACATGTGTGCAACATCACAGGAAGTGTGATGATCAAATAAATCCTCTTTAACTCTTGTAGGCAGAGAGGGGATGGGGGCACACCAAGTAGCCTTGTGCCCACTACAAAATCCTCTTTAACACTTGTAAGTACAGAGGGGAAGGGGGGCACCACCAGTAGCCTTGTGCCCACTACAAAATCCTCTTTAACACTTGTAAGTACAGATGGGAAGGGGGGCACCGCAATAGCCCTTGCCCACTACAAAATGGGCCAGTAGCCTTGTGCCCACTACAAAATCCTCTTTAACATTTGTAAGTACAGAGGGGAAAGGGGCACCACCAGTAGCCATGTGTCCACTACAAAATCTTCTTTAACACTTGTACGTACAGAGGGGAAGGGGGGCACCACCAGTAGCCATGTGTCCACTACAAAATCTTCTTTAACACTTGTACGTACAGAGGGGAAGGGGGGCACCACCAGTAAATGGAGTGAACAACATTGACTGGATGACATGGGAAATGACTGAATGAAGCGCCAGCAGCAGCCTGTTGTGCAAACCCAGGTAGGCAGCCCATTATGCAAACCCAGGTAGGCAGCCCGTTGTGTTAACCCAGGTAGGCAGCCCCATGTGTAAACCCAGGTAGGGCAGCCCCATGTGTAAACCCAGGTAGGCAGCCCCATGTGTAAACCCAGGTAGGCAGCCTGTTGTGTAAACCCAGTAGGCAGCCTGTTGTGTATACCCTGGTAGGCAGCCCCATGCGCAAACCCAGGTAGGCAGCCCCATGCGCAAACCCAGGTAGGCAGCCCGTTGTGTAAACAAGAATGCGGTCTGTAAGCACTTAGAGCTTAGTCTCTAGCTGAGGATAGGCGCCACAGACCCCTCCATCAGGGAGACACAAGTCAGTGTGAAACTGTTGACCACAGAGACACAGCAAATCAGTGGTGAAACTGTTGACCACAGAGACACAGCAAGTCAGTGTGAAACTGTTGACCACAGAGACACAGCAAGTCAGTGTGAAACTGTTGACCACAGAGACACAGCAAGTCAGTGTGAAACTGTTGACCACAGAGACACAGCAAGTCAGTGTGAAACTGTTGACCAAAGAGACACAGCAAGTCAGAGTGAAACTGTTGACAAAGAGACACAGCAAGTCAGAGTGAAACTGTTGACCACAGACCCCTCCATCAGGAAAACACAGCAAGTCAGTGTGAAACTGTTGACCACAGAGACACAGCAAGTCAGTGTGAAACTGTTGACCACAGAGACACAGCAAGTCAGTGTGAAACTGCTGACCACAGAGACACAGCAAGTCAGTGTGAAACTGTTGACCACAGACCCCTCCATCAGGGAGACACAGCAAGTCAGTGTGAAACTGTTGACCACAGACCCCTCCATCAGGAAGACACAGCAAGTCAGTGTGAAACTGTTGACCACAGACCCTTCCATTAGGAAAACACAGCAAGTCAGTGTGAAACTGTTGACCACAGACCCCTCCATCAGGGAGACACAGCAAGTCAGAGTGAAACTGTTGACCACAGACCCCTCCATTAGGAAAACACAGCAATTCAGTGTGAACTGTTGACCACAGACCCCTCCATTAGGAAAACACAGCAAGTCAGTGTGAAACTGTTGACCACAGACCCCCTCCATCAGGGGAGACACAGCAAGTCAGGTGTGAAACTGATGACCACAGAGACACAGCAAGTCAGCGTGAAACTGTTGACCACAAGACCCCTCCATTAGGAAAACACAGCAAGTCAGTGTGAAACTGTTGACCACAGACCCCTCCATTAGGAAAACACAGCAAGTCAGTGTGAAACTGTTGACCACAGACCCCTCCATCAGGGAGACACAGCAAGTCAGAGTGAAACTGTTGACCACAGACCCCTCCATTAGGAAAACACAGCAAGTCAGTGTGAAACTGTTGACCACAGACCCCTCCATCAGGGAGACACAGCAAGTCAGTGTGAAACTGTTGACCAAAAGAGACACAGCAAGTCAGAGTGAAACTGTTGACCACAGACCCCTCCATCAGGGAGACACAGCAAGTCAGTGTGAAACTGTTGACCACAGAGACACAGCAAGTCAGTGTGAAACTGTTGACCACAACCCCCCCCCCCCCCCCCCCCCCCCCCCTTCAATTATGCATAGGGGCCCCATCCTTCAACACAGACATGGCCATGGACTTCCTGGTGTATAGGTCAAGGTCAGGTCCAAACCTTCACAGTGTTCAAGGGTCTGGGCATATAAAAAACCACCACCAGGTCAGGGACATCTAAAGCACACAACACAGTGAACTGTGATAGGTCAGGGCATCTAAAGCACCACACTACAGTGAACTGTGATAGGGTCAGGCATCTAAAGCACCACACACAGTGAACTGTGACAAGGTCAGGACATCTAAAGCACCCCACACAGTGAACTGTGACAATCAAGGTCATGACATCTAAAGCACCACACCACAGTGAACTGTGATAGGGTCAGGACTCTAAAGGCACCACACCACAGGAACTGTGATAGGGTCAGGACCTCTAAAGCACCACACTACAGTGAACTGTGATAGGGTCAGGACATCTAAAGCAGGACTGTGACAGGGTACA
>JADBJO010020347.1:0-7500 GCA_016801955.1 Conus betulinus
TCGGCAGGCTGTTAGCTGTGGGTCGACGAGGGACGATGAGCGCGGAAAAAAAAAAGTGTGAAGCGGGCTGGCGAGGTGGACGGTCTTATGCTGGCGGCCTGTCGCGCCGAGTGACGTAGCCAAGAAATAAGACGTTGACCCGGCGGCGTGCTGTCGTGCGTGTGTGTGGGGGGTGTTGTGTGGGTGTAAGTGTGTGCTGTGGGGTGTGCTAGGAGCAGGTCAGATTGAAATCAGATGCCAGAATACCAAGCGGAGAGAGAGGCGATGATGAAGAGAGAGAGAGACAGACAAGAGGCCATATGTACGTTGTTATGTTTTGAGGTTCTCCTTTTTGTTGCCCGCAGACTGCTAATATCAGGGCGAGACTGGCCATGATCTTGACGTGGCCTGTAGGCAAAAAAACTGATCTTTATATTATACCTGATTTCTCTCTTATGAGCCACGAGACTGGCACGCTGGCCGATTAAATGAGTGTCTGCTGCTGGCAAAAGGGGACTAGAACTTTTATTCACGGTGATGTACTACTAGATAGCACGAGCAGTCCCAGCGTCCGGAGGACAAAAGAAAAGGTATAAATTGAAGCAATTGAAAGGATAGCTGGGGATAGGCTGTGTGTGTGTTGGTGTGGTGTGTGGTGTGGGTGTGTGTGTTGCGTGTAGTGAGGGGAGAGAGAGAGAGAGAGAAGAGAGAGAGTGAGAGAGAGCAGAGAAGAGAGATGAGAAGAGAAGAGACGAAATTCACATGCTTTCAGCAGGGTTGGCCTCTGTATGTCATAGCCCGGTCTGTAGAGGTTAGACCGGTTCTATAGCGTCTCACGGCTCTCGTTGCTGACATTCTAACCGAGATTCCTTCATTCCCCCCCCCTCCCCCCCCCCGCGCCCCCCCCCCCCCATCCCCTCCCCCCTTTCGTGTCTCTTAAGTGTTCTCTCTGTTAGTTTCCTGAGTCCTGGTGGACCGGCCCGTCTACAAACACTCCCTTCACTTGCTTTTGTGCCCCTTCGTAACTGCCTGCTGTGTTGAACGTGCTGTGAAACGAGCAGGTCCCATTCCCTTAATCAGTACTCCATCTACTGCTTCTTGCTAACGGAGTGGTTTTTAAAACCCAAACTGTCTTTTATCTACAGTGTCAGTGGACACGGAATTTTTATGCACTACTCAATCGGCACGCTACAATATGGTCCTCTCGTTCGTCCCTATGTGTGACTCACTGTGCCAGTCTACTATCATCTTTCTGTTCTTGTGCAGTACCTGCCTTTTTAATTTTCACAACTATGTAGCTGTAGGGTGCAACCCTGCACAGTTTTTGACTAACTTTGACGTCCCAGCCGAACAATATAGACTTCTCACTCAGATGCTTTTATTTCCATTAAACCGATTCTTTCCATGGGAACAGACTGTGCCAGTGATGCCCTCTGGTACAGAAGGGTCTGACAGGCCTTGTCACTACTGCAGATTCCTGTTTCTCTGGAATTAAAGATAAAGGTGTGTTGTGGTGTGTGTGTGTGTGGATGTGTGTGTGCTGTGCTTGTGTGTTTGCTGTGTTTGTGTGTTGTAGCGGGCGTCTGCCGACACCCTTTTATTCATCTTGCAGCTGCAGTGGGCCAAATACCTCCACCCGCAGAAGTGTTTTTGGCAGTATACTCGCCATTTCACATTGACGGAATTGCCATTGACAACATGACAGTTGACTTGAATTGCCATTGACAAACATGACCACTGACTGAAATTGCCATTTATAACATGACGTGGACTGGAGTTGCCATTGATAACAATGACATTTGACTGAAGTGCCAATTTGCACCATTACACGCCTGAATGAATTGGCCATTGGATAACATGACAGGTTGGCCTGAAGTGGCCATTGGATGAACTGACATTGCTTGAATTGCCATTGATACCATGACCATTTGACTGAACTGTCCATTGAGAAGCAGGAACATTGACCTGAATTGCCCATTTATAACATACACTTGAACTTAATTGCCCATTAATAAAGTGACATATAAATGTCATCAAAGTCAAAAAGGCCTCCTGTATGACAGTTATAATCTAATCGCACTGATGATGTAGCCGATGGTGTTGTACAGCAGCTCTTCAAATTATCATAACAAGTATTACCTGCCAGTGATGGTCACAGGCTGTGTTGTGTTTTACACCACAGAGAGGTTCTCCTTCTCAACGATCCAGCCACCCGCATGTTGTTTGTCAAATGGAATCTGCATGTGGGAGAGAACAGATGCAGGAGAAGGACTCACTCTGCAAGTCGTCTGCTAAGATGAGTGCTATCACAAGCTGACGGTCTTCCCAACAGTGCTTTGTGTGTTCGTGAGACTGATTTCGAGGGCATTTGCCCGTGTTGTGTTCTGATGCTTATCACAGCTGACAGTGTACTCCCAAGCAGTGCTGTGGTTCTGTGGACTGATCGAGGCATTGCCGTGTTGTTCTGATGCTATCACAGCTGACAGCACTCCCAACCGTGTCTGTGTGCTCTGTGGACTGGCCCCCCGAGGCATTGCGGACGCCGGGTTTGTTCAGATGCTATCTCACGAGCTGACAGTACTCCCAACAGTGCTGGAGTTTTCTGTGGAAACTGATCGAGGCCATTGCCGTGTTTGTTCTGATGCACTCACAAGCTGACAGTACTCCCAACAGTGCTGTGTTTGCGTTCTGTTGGCTGACTGGCGAGGCAGTTGCCGTGTTGTTCTGATGCGTTTGTGTGTGATGCACACTGACAGTACTCCCAAACAGTGCTGTGTGTTCGATGGACTGCTGATCGAGGCATATTTATTGCCGTGTGTTGTTCTGGAATGCTATCACAGCTGACCGTGATTCCCAACAGTTGCTGTGTTCTGGGGGATGGCACGACTGGCGGGCAATGTCGTGTTGTTATTTTTTTTCGCTTTTTCGCTCTCTAGGGGTCTCTGCAAGATTCCTTCCTGCAGCCATGCTCTTTTGCCCCAATTCTGTCTGTAACGGCCCAATTGTTGCGGTGTGCGGTGGTGCAATGTGTGTGTGTGTGGATTGGTGTGTGTGTGTGGTGTGTGTGTGTGTGTGGTGTAAATGTGTGATTTGTGAGAGAGGGATAAGAGGAGATGGAGAGAGGAGAGATAGAGGAGAGAGAGAGAGAGAGAAGAGAGAGAGGGAGAGATGAGAGAGAGCGAGAGGATGGGGAGAGAGTGTTTCGCTGAGAGTGTCGTGAAATTTTGTTACTTTGTAGTTTTCTGTGAATGGTGGTTTAAATCAGGGCGGAGAAGGGCACTTATGCTTTGACGTCTGTACACGACTGACTACTGTTACGACCATAGATTGTACCAAAGGGACCTGGAACTTGACTGGACAGCTGTGACTAGTAATGTAACCGAGGAACAGGCGTTGCGTATCAGTCCGATTCTTTTGTTGGTCTGTACATCGTTAAATAACAGAAAAGGCTTGGGTGTGCACGCAAGCCAGAAAAGAAAGTTAAAAAAAGTAAAAAAAAAAAAAAATAAGATAAAGAAAGAAGTAGATCTTAAAGTTATGAATGGAAACGTTTGGATCAAGGCGCGCACGCACGTGGTGCCAATGTGTGTGTGTGTGTGTGAACTGAGTGGGTGCGATGCGTGTGTGTGTGTGGTGCACGTGCGTGCCTCAGCGAAGGCGTGCGTGCTTGCGAGCGTGCGGCGGTGTGAGTGCAGTGGCGTGCGTGCGTGCATTTGTTGGTGCCTGCGTGCCTGCGTAAGTATGATGCATGCGTGTGTACATTGGTGTGCGTCGGTGGCGTTTGGGACGCGGTGTGATGCCTGCGTGTGCTTCGTGTATGTATGCATGCGTGTGTACCCTGTGTGGTGTGTGCGGTTTGGGTGTGTGCATGAGTGCGCAAATACATCAATCACTGCTGGTACTTCCCGCCCCTGATGTCATCATGCGTACAATATACACTATGGTCCGACCAAGTACTAAGTACAGACCACATTTCCATTAAAGACCTGCATACCACAGTTTTTTTTTCCCATTACAAGACTGCATACCACAGTTCCCATTACAAGACTGCTCACCACAGTTTCCCATTACAAGGACTGCACACCACAGTTCCCATTACAAGAACTGCACACACCATAGTTCCCATTACAAGACTGCTGACCACAGTTCCCATTACAAGATTGCGCACCACAGTTCCCATTACAAGACTGCTGACCACAGAGTCCCATTACAAGACTGCACACCACAGTTCCCATTACAAGACTGCACACACAGTTCCCATTACAAGACTTTCCCATTACAAGACTGCACACCACAGTTCCCATTACAAGACTGCATACACCACAGTTCCCATTACAAGACTGCATACCACAGTTCCCATTTCAGACTGCGACCACACCCTCATTTTCCCATTACAAGACTGCTGACCACAGTTCCCATTACAGACTGCACACCTCAGTTCCCATTACAAGACTGCTGACCACAGTTCCCATTACAAGACTGCTGCACCACAGTTCCCATTACAAGACTGCACACTACATTTCCCATTACACAAGATCACACCACAGTTCCCATTACAAGACTGACATACCACAGTTCCCATTACAAGACTGCACACCACAGTTCCCATTACAAGGGAATGACCGCAGTTCCCATTACAAGACTGCTGCACCACAGTTCCCATTACAAGACTGCACACCAGTTTCCCATTCACCAGACTGCACACCTCATTCCAGTTTACAAGAACTGCTGACCACAGTTCCATTACAAAGACTGCACACTGCAGTGGTCCCATTACAAGGACTGCTGACCACAGTTCCCATTACAAGACTGTGACACCACAGTTTCCCATTACAAGACTGCGCACCACAGTCCCATTACAACACGACTGCACACCATCAGTTCCCATTACAAGACTGCACAACCACAGTTCCCATTACAAGGACTCAGCACCACAGTTCCCATTACAAGACTGCAGCACACACAGTTCCACATTACAATACAGGACTGCACACCGCAGTTTCCCATTACAAGACTGCACACCCACAGTTCCCATTACAAAGAACTGCAATACCACTGTTCCCATTACAAGACTGCACACCGGAGTTCATATTACATACTGGCTGCACACACATAGTTCCAATTACAAGACTGAAGAACATCACTGTATTACCATTATAAGACTGCACACCACAGATTTCCATTTTACACCGTTCAGTTCAGTCATGTAGACAGCCCCTGTGACCTTGTAGTTGTGCTCATCATGACCTAGCAGGTTGTGATCTAGGACAGAGGGACCTCATTCACACACATTGTGATCTAGGACAGAGGACCTCATTCACACACATTGTGATCTAGGACAGAGGACCTCATTCACACACATTGTGATCTAGGACATACGAACCTCATTCACATACATTGTGATCTAGGACATAGAACCTCATTCACACACATTGTGGTCTAGGACATAGAAACCCATTCACACACATTGTGATCTAGGACATAAGACCTCATTCACATTGTGATCTAGGACATAGAACCTCATTCACACACATTGTGATCTAGGACAGAGAACCTCATTCACACACACATTGTGATCTAGGACAGAGGACCTCATTCACACACATTGTGATCTAGGACATAGGACGTCATTCACATACATTGTGATCTAGGACATCAAGACCTCATTCACACACATTTGTGATCTAGGACAGAGAGACCTCATTCACATCACATTATGATCTAGGACAGAGGACCTCATTCACATACATTGTGATCTAGGACAGAGGACCTCATTCACATACATCGTGATCTAGGACATAGGACCTCATTCACACACGTTGTGATCAAGGACAGAGGACCCTCATTCAACACACTGTTGTGATCAAGGACATAGGACGTCATTCACACACCATTGTGATCTAGGACATAGGACCTCATCCACACACATTTGTGATCTAGATCATATTACCTCATTCACATGTGATCTAGGACATAGGACCCTCCTCCATTCAACATCGTGATCTAGGACATATTCCCCAACCTTCCTTCACACAGCATTGTGAATCTAGGACATAGGACCCTCATTCACACCACATGTGATCTAGGACAGAGGACCTCATTCACACACATTGTGATCTAGGACATAGAACCCTCCTTCACACACATTGTGATCTAGGACAGAGACCTCATCCACACACATTGCTGTGATCTAGGACAGAGGACCTCTTCACGAACACATTGTGATCTAGGACATAGGACCTCATTCACTCACATTGTGATCTAGGACATAGGACGTCCTTCACAAACATTGTGATCTAGGACATAGGACCCTCCCTTCACACAACATTGTGATCTAGGACATAGGACCTCATTCACTGTCACATTGTGATCTAGGACATAGGACGTCCTTCACAACACATTGTGATCTAGGACATAGGACCTCCTTCACAAACATTGTGATCTAGGACATAGGACCGACTCCTTCACTCACATTGTGATCTAGGAATATAGGACGTCCTTCACAAACATTGTGATCTAGGACATAGGACCTCCTTCACTCACATTGTGATCTAGGGACATAGGACCTCATTCACTCACATTGTGATCTAGGACATAGGACGTCCTTCACACACATTGTGATCTAGGACATAGGACTCCTTCACAACATTGTGATCTAGGACATAGGACGTCCTTCACACACATTGTGATCTAGGACATAGGACGTCCTTCACACACATTGTGATCTAGGACATAGGCCGTCCTTCACAAACATTGTGATCTAGGACATAGGACGCGTCCTTCACACACATTGTGATCTAGGACATAGGACGTCCTTCACAAACATTGTGATCTAGGACATAGGACGTCCTTCCACACACATTGTGATCTAGGACATAGGACGTCCTTCACAAACATTGTGATCTAGGACATAGGACGTCCTTCACAAACACACTTGTGATCTAGGACATAGGACGTCCTTCACACACATTTGGATCTAGGACATAGGACGTCCTTTCACACACATTGTGATCTAGGACATAGGAGACCTCCTTCACACACATTGTGATCTAGGACATAGGACGTCCTTCACACACACATTGTGATCTAGGACATAGGACCTCATTCCACACACATGTGATCTAGGATCGATATTCACCTCATTCACATTGTGATCTAGGACAGAGGACCCTCCATTCACACACATTGTGATCTAGGACATAGGACCTCATTCACACACACTGTGATCAAGGACATAGGACCTCCTTCACACACATTGAACCCCCCATGGTGAGACTGAGTTTTTGTACTCACAAATGTTGTGACCTCTGATGCTTGGCTTGTGTACGCATGCAAATTTCACAATTTGGGCCTGTCCAGTAGATCTAGTGTCCAGACAAAGGCACCTGACAGTGATGGTAGTGTACACATCACCCTTATCCAAACTCATTCCATTCATTGCATTAAGGCCACCCTTTCTAGCCCTGACGACCCAGTGTTGTTGTCAGAGGAGTCTACTTGGCGAGAGAGGAGTGGAAAAGA
>JADBJO010020347.1:17500-20000 GCA_016801955.1 Conus betulinus
CATTTGTCTTCTAATCAACACAGGTTTTATTTTTACTGGCATGCGTCTTTAAATGAGCACAACTTTTACTACATGCACTTTGTTTGGAGATATGTCGTCTCAGCTAGCAAAAATGTTTCATTAGATGCTGCCTTTTAGTCTGTACAACTTTTAAGACATGTGCCTTGTAATAGTAACCACCAACACATACCTTTTTCGTTTTTTTCCTGTATGTGTCTTTTGTTTATGTCTCTTAAACCAGCGGTGCATTTCATTCCACGTGTCTTTAAATCAGCAATATAAAAAATACAAAAGATCCCATGATTGACACCACCTTTTATGGTAGAGGCCTTTCAATCATTACAGTTTCTAAGAATAACCATTCACCACATATGCCTTTAACCAGCTCAGCTGTTCAAACAGCAGCATTCATTCAACGTTCCGTGCGAACGTAATAGAAATAAGCACAAAATTTACTGTTACGACACTAAACGCTAACGAAACAGCCTGGAAAACCCGCCTACGTATGTGGAATTGGTAAATAATCTCTTTCACTAAGTCCCCTAACACCCGCACATTGTGCTTTTATGGCCAAGCAGATGGTGTAGCATATGTATGGCTGAGATCACACGCACACAGCCCTCGTTGATGAAACTGAGGATGAAGCTTCATTCAGTTCTGACATCGACAGCTGGGCTGTATCTATAATAAAGTCTCTGCCAGTCTTGTGGTACTTGCAGTGGCATCTGGTTTCATGCCAGCCATACCTGGCACTGGCTGCAAAGGACAATGCAAACCAAGGCTGGTTGTCAGCAGAATTTAGTCATGTAGATAACAGCAGGTGAATGGACTCCCCCCCCACAATCTCTCTGATTCCAGCAACACCTGTCCCGCCACCAAGCAGTGATGCGATCTGTTGGGACACTGAAGCATCTCTGTTGTAGTATCTTTCCACTTCCCTGTGGGTTCTTCAGGTTTCTTTTGGCATCGTTGTGTTTCGTTCACTCTGTTCATACGTTAGAGAATGGAGTTGTGTGTGTGTGTGTGTGTGTGTGTGTGTGTGTGTGTGTGTGCGTGCGTGCGTGCGTGCGTGCGTGCGTGCGTGCGTGCGTGCGTGTGTGTGTGTGTGTGTGTGTGTGTGTGTGTGTGTGTGTGTGTGTGTGTGTGTGTGTGTGTGTGCGTGAAAGCGTGCGTGTGTGCGTGTATACGTGCTTGCGTGGCGCGCGCACGCGCGCGCGCATGTGTGTGTGTATGCGTGCGTGTGTGTGGTGGGGGATGAGCGCGCGCGCGCACGCGTTTGTGTGTGTGTGGTGTGTGTGTGTGTGTGTGTGTGTGTGTGTGTGTGCGTGCGTGCGTGCGTGCGTGCGTGCGTGCGTGCGTGCGTGCGTGCGTGCGTGCGTGCGTGCGTGCGTGCGTGTGTGTGTGTGTGTGTGTGTGTGTGTGTGTGTGTGTGTGTGTGTGTGTGTGTGTGTGTTGATAATGCGTGCGTGCATGCGTGCCTACGAGCGTTCGTGCGAGCGTGCGTGCGTGCATGCGTGCGAGAGTGCGTGCATTCGTGGGTGTGGGTGTTCGTGCACGCGCGCGTGCGTGCGTGTGTGCGTGCGTGCGTGCGTGCGTGCGTGTTCCGAGACACATGGAGCCGGAGAGATATCACGGAACTGTCACAGAAAAAGAATGTTTTATTTTCTCAGCAGCAAAGGCTTTACTCAGGACGAGACGTAACGCTATAAGTTACAGTGACGTGATCCATATTTGCTGAAAGGGAACCAGTTTTTTATTTGATACTAATAATGTTTTCAAGAACGACGACTTTCTCTCAGACTGATATTTATGCGTCTGGACGTCTTCATCGATTCGGCCAAAGACAACAGAAAGACGCGAAAAGGCAGTATTGTCATGAAAGGCATATAGAAAGACAACATCTGGGACAAAGGAGTGTGTGTGTGTGTGTGTGTGTGTGTGTGTGTGCGTGCGTGCGTGCGTGCGTGCGTGCGTGCGTGCGTGCGTGCGTGCGTGCGTGCGTGTGTGTGTGTGTGTGTGTGTGTGTGTGTGTGTGTGTGTGTGTGTGTGTGTGTGTGTGTGTTGAAACATTCTACTGTGAAAGCGTTGTCTGTAACATTAAAGGGAAGACAACAATGTATTTCACTCCTCCAGCGGTGAAGCGTGGTACCGACTCTTTTATAGCTATTTCTCTTCCCGATGACTGACTGCCTGTGTGTTCAATGGATGCTTATGGAAATGAGCGAAATGAGTTATGAGGTAAACATGGTTCGGAGGTTACACCAGCCACAGCAGCTTTCTGTGGGATGACATATCCTTCTTTAAATGATGGGTCACAGACGTCTGCAGTGGGGATCACTTATCATTGAAGGGTCAACGAACTGGCGGGGATACGCTCTCTCTCTCTCTCTCTCTCTCTCTCTCTCTCTCTCTCTCTCTCTCTCTCTCTCTCTCTCTCTCTCTCTCTCTCTCTCTCTCTCTCTCTCTCTCTCTCTCTCTCTCTCTCTCTCTCTCTCTCTCT
>JADBJO010020347.1:25000-27500 GCA_016801955.1 Conus betulinus
GTCCTAGGAAGCTATCAAAATATTGGTATTCTCCACAGACCTTCACACCGGACACTGTCTCAAGGTCTGGAGCTTTGCATGCCGTGCACTGGAGGGGATCTCAGGTTTGCTGTTCACTGTCTATATCTACTTTTGCTGAGTTTGTTTCCAAATCTTTAGAATCGGCAAGTTGAAGGAGACCGTCTGTGAACCTAGCCATCGGCTGCGCCTTTTCGGAAGTGGAAGTTCGCTTTACTGGCTTTGCAACCACGCTTTTTGTCTTGTAAATATCGGCAATTATGATACTGGGATGTGTGATAGCAATGTTTCATTATTACTGTTGTGTCCTGCATAATATAGACCGAAATGGAGGGTCCCCACTGTGAGCTGACCCATGACGGCATCACAATGACACCTGTCAATGATGTTGCTGTTTTTAAACCTTTCCTTTTACTTATCGGTTATTTAGCCCTCTCTTCCTCCCTCCCCTCTCTCCGCTCTCACTCCTCTCAGTTGAACTCTCTCCCCCTGGTGTTGCAATCTGCGTCTCTGTCCTCCCCTCTCTTTTTTTTCTCTCTCTCTCTCTCTCTCTCTCTCTCTCCTCTCTCTCTCTCTCATTTTTTTCTTCATTGAACCTCTCTCTCTCTCTCTCTCTCCTCTCTCTCTCTCTCTCCATGCTCCTACCTCCGCTCTCTATAAATCCTCTCTCAATTGTCCTCTCTCGCTCTCTCGTCTCTCTCTCTCATTCTCTGTGTGTCTCTCTCTCTCCTCTCTCTCGCTCTCCTGGCCTCTCTCTCTCTCTCTCTCTCACTCTCTCTCTCTCTCCTCTCTCTCCTCTCATCTCTCTGTGTGTGTGTGTGTGATCTTTACACAAGTCATAAAAAAGATTAACATGAAACAAAATACTTATAAACCAACCACTAACTAATCAATTAAAGTCCAAACGGATGACATTAAAAAACTTTGCTTCCCCCTCCCCCCACCCCCCCCACCCCCCCCCCCCCCCCCCCCCCCCCCCCCCCATTTTATCCACCCCACCCCTCTTCCTTCCTTATCCCCCGCAAATAAAGTGGGTGCGTTCTAAGTGTACAAAGAAATCGTACGTTAAAGCTGGTGACTGAAAAATGGCCTGCACAGTATTTTGCTTTCAATACTGGAAATGATTTTTTTTTCATATCATTGCATGAAACAATATGAACTGGAGTAATTTTGTTTCCACATACGCAAACTACGTTTTTTTTTTTTTTTACATATTTTGTTTTAAATGCATTAAGTTTCCACCTGTGCATTAATGAGAGTAATTTTCTATTAAAGATTAAATTCTCTCTTTGATCTGTTAATATCAAACTGTTCTTTATATCAACGTGATCTACCATACTACATTCGAAGGCTTTCCAGATATGCGACTTAACTAAGTTACACTGTTCATGTACTGATAAGGGGGAAATCAAACAGTTTCTGAATCAAAACTATTTTTGGCTCCACGTTTAGCTGCCCTGTCTACTACTTTTTCATTATATGAAAAGAACAATGTGAAGGGAATCCAGCAAAAAGCTACATGGGTTCCTCTTGCAATTAACATGTGTATCATACAACTTATCTCTATGATCATTTCAGGTCTTGTGTGCAAGTGAAAAAAAAAAAAAACTTTTAATGCCTGAAGAGCTGATTTAGAATCAACACAGAACAGAATTTGAAATATTGTTTTTTTGGAAAGTTTTTAAAAGGTAAATTAAAGCCAGGAGTATCGCTGTTAATTTCTGCTGTAAATATCGATTTGTTAATTCCGATAAAATGATTTTCTCTACTCTTAAGTCTGGTATTAAGAATGCACAACCTGTTTGTTTATCAATGCACGAACCGTCTGTGTATATTTTCAAATAATTTGAATAATTCTTTTCAACATGACATTTGATATAGCTTGGTAACATGTTTATGTTTTCATCTTTTTTTTCATATTGGTATTTCAATATCAAAATGTGCTTTATTAAGCTCCCATGGTGGTATAGGAGAAAAAATAACGGTCTAATGGATAGAGCATCGTTATCGATTGAAACTCCGGAATCAGTAATACTTTTTGACGTGTACGTTGCCAGTTTTTTTTTTTGAGAAGCTATAGATGTTGCTCTTTTTAGGAAAAGCAATATCTGACTATATCATTTTTATTTTAGAACTAATGTGCGTTTTATTGGCTGTACTCTTGATAACAAATTTACAACATGCTAACTCTCTGTATTCATCTAAGGGAAGCATCTGCGCTTCATAATACATACGAGAAGATGATGCATGTACTGGAAGGCCAAGTGCTAATTTCAATGCCCTGCATTCAATACTTTCAAGCTTTTTTCAAGGTATTTGGGAGCGCTAAAGATTACTTCTTGGGCATATGTTATTTTTTCGACCTCATTAAAGATCTACATAGAGTTATCAGTGTAGATGAATTCTGTCCCCATTTTTCTTTAGAGATAATTTTAAGGAAATTTAATATTTTCCTCGCCTCGCCTTTGTTAATAAGTATTCA
>JADBJO010020347.1:30000-31509 GCA_016801955.1 Conus betulinus
CCCCTGTTAGTTTTATAAATAAATGTTCAACGCCATTGGCAGTACACAGGAAGGAATCAATGGACATGATCATCATGTGAGTATGCCACCAGAATATAGGCGTCATTTCATCAGTGTTCAGTGGGTGACTGTTTTTGATACAGCTTACCCGAGATATGCCATCTACAATGGCCAACTCTAAACTACCCCGACTACATAGGTGTATCGGATCATCCAATGTAGCAACAACAGTGTATCAGAGTCATCCAATGTAGCGTAAGGAGAACGACCCACCCCCCCCCTTCGGAAGTCTCAGTAAACCTTCCAGAATGTGTTGGTGATGTGGAGCACATGAAAGGCGTGTTTTTGTGGAGAGGACAACAAACACCTTGCTTGGCGGGGGTATGGGAGGCCACAGAATCTACTGATGTTTCTGTGTGGGTGGCTAATTGAAGTCATTAAGAAAGGACGTTCGAGAGGTGTCCATGTGGATTACTAATCTGATTGGGGGTCTGAATTTGGGGGGTGGGGCGTCGTTTTTTCCTTGTTCTTCTTGCCCTTCTCCTTCCTCTCATAACACAGGATGTCCTAATGGACATTCTACGGTCGACAATCGGCCCTTCCCTCTAACCTCATTTCGAAAATTCGACCAGGGTCCTGACCAGATCCAAGAGAGAGGGCTGCAGACATCTGCAATCTGCACTGCTGGACAGGGCATTTGGCAGCACTTCTCAAAGACCTGTCCATGAAGCGCATAGAGGGTCGAATTGTGTGGGGCTTCCAGGTCCTTTTTCCAACAGAGCCCCCCGTGAATACCACTAGCAGTAACTTATTACTGGGTAGTGTACCCACAGCACGCAAACCGACGCTCCCGCGAGTTAGTGTCACTAATGGGCCCTGGGCCCATTACGAACCGACCTTTCAGCTCAGATTCAGCCAGGCTCAAGAGCCGCTCAGAGCCTCCTGGCCACCTCACTCGGATTGTGGTCTTGATTGCAATGATTATAAAGACGGGGAGCAAAAGGAGACAGTCCTTACAGTTTGGCTGTACGGCTCACAGTGGTCCTACACGCTTTTTAACACTCCCACTCATGTCCCGGTTTGCCGCCCTTCATATACAGTCCCTTACAGTTTGGCTGTACGGCTCACAGTGTCCTACAACGCTTTACCACCTCAGTGCAAGCCCTTCATAACAGTCCCGTACAGATTGTCTGTCGTCCCGTACAGATTGGCTGTGTTACACTGCCGCCCTTCATATACGTCCCGTACGATTTGGCTGTGGTGGCTCACAAGCCCTTCAATCCAGGTCAACCCTTCGATAATACAGCATCTATACATCCCGTGCAGTTTGGCTGTGTGACTCATAACGCTTTACTACATGCAAAGCACCTTGCATAACCCTCATTCAGTCCCTTGCCAGTTTTGGCTGTGTGACTCACAACGCTTTACTCAGACCTACCGTCAGTGGCGGCCCTATCATACACAGTCCTTTACAGTTTTTGGCTGTGTGACCACAATGCCCTCCGCACG